>CAWUFW010023227.1:0-79539 GCA_963921515.1 Calotriton arnoldi | reverse complement strand
CTGCACGGAAACATGTCGTGTTTGGTGTCAAACATCTTGGAATACTACCCCCCGCCAGTTCTGGCAGTGGGGGTAGCATTCCACCCTTCTAGAGGGAGAGACATGTACACACCGGTATACCCGGTACTGACTTTCCAGAGCCCTGGCATCACAAAATGGATGCCACTGCCACAGACACGAGTCTGGCCTCCTGCTGCTGACCGAAACTCCGGCAGGGAGGCCTGGACAATAGGTTTCCTGTCCCAGGGAGGTGTAACCACCTCCCAGACAGGATAGTGTGTATTGGGGCTGGGCGGGAGCACTCTCTGGTGCTTTGAAGTCCTGCACTGGGGGCACATTTGGTGTCCCTGTGCATACCCCAGTTCAAACCGGCTCAGGGGCTTCCAGCCTCTGCTCTGGCACGAAACTGGACAAAGGGAAAGGGGTGTGACCGCCCCTCTGCCCTGACCCTCCCATAGGGGGGTCCCCAGAGTATGTCCAACCCCCTATCTTAGTATAAGTATGGGACCCCAGTCCTTAGGACTTTAGATTAACCTGGAAGAAACTCTGACACAGAATCCTGGACCTTCGACGCTCTACTTCAAGATTAGAGGACTGAAGAATCTCCCTTGGGGTCAAGGAGTGACTCCCCTGCTTGGCAGGCACCAAAGAAGCAATTGTCTGGTCTGCATCGCTGAAGCTCCCACCCGACGCCGAAGTCTTTGCATCACCAGAGGTGGATTTTCAGACTTCCCCGAGGCTGCCCTGAGTCCCCAGCAAAGCTGAGGCCCGTAGCTGTCGTGGGTAATGTGGAACCATGACCCCTGGACACCGATCGCATTTGCAAGTGCATCCTCTTCTGGGTCTCCCACGAAGTTGTGCTTTGGGCTCCGAGTAGCTCCAGCCGCCAGCACCGACTGCACCGAAGATCACTGGCCTCCACTCCACGAGTGTCCTGTGAGCCAGCTCCACGTGCGTCGACTTGAGGCTCCTTCGCGGTCGCTAGTCCGTTGGCTAGTAGGCCCTCCCGAAAGCCAATCTTCTTCTGCTTGGGCTCCCTGGTTTTTTCCACAAGACTTGCCATTGCCAAGGCTTGTTGGGTCCAATCCGGTCGCCGACACCCCTGCAATCGACAGACTTTATGGGCCAGCTCGAATCCAGCTCCTGGTCGTCATCGATGCCTCCTGGACCTCGTGGCTGAAGAGTCAAGATGACCATCAACCTACCTGAAGCACTCGACATCGGTGGGCATCTGCTCATCGCCCTCCTGGTCACTGGCTAGTGACCCAGACTCTGTCCCCTCTGCTTTCAGGTTCTTCAGATCTTCGATCCACCTTTGGATCCACCCGAACACTTTCGACTTGGCCACCAGCAGCACTTTGCAGCAGATCACCATTGAAAACGACGACGAAACCCGACCCCGAAAGACACCTATGCACCCGGCTCCCCTGGGTGAGGTAACTCGAGTACTCCGGTGCTCCCGTAGGTATTGACACTAGAACAGCCTAGTTCTCAAAGCGTTTGCTCCAAGTCCTCCTCTAAGTGTCCCTTTTCTTTAAAGTTCCAACCGCGACTTTCCCCATAGAAGTCAACGGCAATTCGCGGCTGTGTTCTTACACTGCACGCATCCCCCGTGGGTCCCCTGTGTCACTACCTTGGGTGGTTCCTTGTGGTCCAAGCACTTCTACAGGCTCTAGGCCTTGTGTCTAGCTCAGTCGTGGTTCTTATACCACTTTATTGGTATATGGTTTGGTACGCCCCTAGGGCTCAAACGTGTATTTGTGCTATTACTGTAGATAACTAACTTATAACTTATGTACTTCGAACTCTAGCCTCATAAAGCGACTAGAGGGGTGTGTTTAGCAATAAATACATATATTTTGAATATATACCTGGTGTGGTCCTCTTTCATTTGGTCACTCAAGAGATTATAGACTGGTAAAACAAGCTGCTTTACATTCCTTCAAGACTTAGCCTGAAGGCTGCTCTCCATAGCTACCACTAGGATAGCTTTCAATAAAGGTTGTCTTTAACCTATCTCCAATAAGGGGTTGTTTGGACTGGTGCAAGGTGCCCACTATAATTAGTGGACAGCATATGCCAGGCCAACTTCTCACAAGAAGTGCAGATGGAAACAACAGAGGTGCAGAAAGAGGCACGAGAGGTGCAGAAAGAGGGAAGAGGGGTGCAGAAAGAGGCAAGACAAGTGCAGAAATAAGCAAGAGAGGTGCAGAAGGAGGCAAGCGGGGTGCAGAGAGAGGGAAGAAGGGGCAGAAATTTACAAGAGAGGTGCAGAAAGAAGCAACAAAGGTGCAGAAGCAAGCAAGAGAAGTCCAGAAAGAAGCAACAGAGGTGCACAAAGAGGCAAGAGACGTTGAGAAAGAGGAAAGAGGGGTGCAGAAAGAAACAAGACAGGTGCAGAAAGAAGCAAGAGAGGTGCAGAAGGAGGCAAGCGTGGTGCAGAAAGAGCAAAGAAGGGCGCAGAAATTTACAATTGAGGTGCAGAAAGAAGCAACAGAGGTGCAGAAGGAGACAAGAGAACTGAAGAAAGAGGCAAGAGAGTTGCAGAAACAGGCAAGAGAGGTGCAAAAAAAGGGAGCAGGGGTACAGAAAGAAGCAAGAGAGGTGCAGAAAGAGGGAAGAAGGGTGCATAAAGAGGCAAGAGAGGAGCAGAAAGAGGGAAGAAGGGTGCAGAAAAAGGGAAGAAGGGTGCAGAAAGAGGCAAGAGAAGTGCATAAAGAAGCAACAGAGGTGCAGAAAGAGGCAAGAGGGGCACCAAAAGAGGCAAGAGAAGTGCAGAAAGAAGCAACAGAGGTGCAGAAGGAGGCAAGAGAAGTGCAGAAAGAGGCACATGAGGTGCAGAAAGAGGCAAGAGGGGTACAGGAAGAGGCAAAAGAAGTACAGAATGAAGCAACAGATGTGCAGAAAGAGGCAAGAGAGATACAGAAAGAGGGAAGAGGGGTGCAGAAAAAGGCAAGAGGGATGCCGAAAGAAGCAAGTGCAGTGCAGAAAGAACCAAAAGAGGTGCAGAAAGAGATAAGAGAGGTGCAGGAAAAGGGAAGAAGGGTGCAGAAAGAGGCAAGAGGGGTGCAGAAAGAAGCAAGAGAAGTGCAGAAAGAAGCAAGAGAAGTGCAGAAAGAAGCAACAGAGGTGCAGAAAGAGGCAAGAGGGGTACAGAAAGAGGCAAGAGAAGTGCGGAAAGAAGCAACAGAGGTGCAGAAAGAGGCAAGAGAGGTACAGAAAGAGGGAAGATGGGTGCACAAAGAGGCAAGAGGGTGCAGAGATTTGCAAGAGAGGTGCAGAAAGAAGCAAGAGCAGTGCAGAAAGAAACAACAGAGGTGCAGAGGGAGCCAAGAGGGATACAGAAAGAGGTAAAAGAAGTGAAGAAACAAGCATAAGATGTGCAGAAAGAGGCAAGAGTACTGCAGAAAGGGGCAAGAGACTTGCAGAAACAGGCAAGAGAGGTGCAGAAAAAGGGAACATGGGTGCAGAAAGAGGCAAGAGAGGTCCAGAAAGAGGGAAGAAGGGTGCAGAAATAGGCAAGAGGAGTGCAGAAAGAAGCAACAGAAGTGCAGAAAGAAGCAAGAGAAGTGCAGAAAGAGGCAGGAGAAGCACAGATGGAAGCAACAGAGGTGCAGAAAGAGGCAAGAGAGGTGCAGAGAGAGGGAAGAGGGGTGCAGAAAGAGGCAAGACAGGTGCAGAAATAAGCAAGAGAGGTGGAGAAGGAGGCAAGCGGGGTGCAGACAGAGGGAAGAGGGGTGCAGAAATTTACAAGAGAGGTGCAGAAAGAAGCAACAGAGGTGCAGAAGGAAGCAAGAGAAGTGCAGGAAGAAGCAACAGAGGTGCAGAAAAAGGCAAAAGATGTGCAGAAAGAGGAAAGAGGGGTGCAGAAAGAGACAAGACAGCTGCAGAAAGAAGCAAGAGAGGTGCAGAAAGAGGCAAGAGAGGTGCAGAAATTTACAAAAGAGAGGTGCAGAAAGAAGCAACAGAGGTGCAGAAAGAGACGAGAACTGAAGAAAGAGGCAAGAGAGTTGCCGAAACAGGTAAGAGAGGTGCAGAAAAAGGGAGCAGGGGTGCAGAAAGAGGCAAGAGAGGTGCAGAAAGAGGGAAGAAGGGTGCAGAAAGAGGCAAGAGAGGAGTAGAAAGAGGGAAGAAGGGTGCAGAAAGAGGCAAGAGGGGAGCAGAAAGAAACAACTGAAGCGCAGAGAGAAGCAAGAGAAGTGCAGAAAGAAGCAACAGAGGTGCAGAAAGAGGCAAGTGGGGCACCAAAAGGGGCAAGAGAAGTGCAGAAAGAAGCAACAGAGGTGCAGAAGGAGGAAAGAGAAGTGCAGAAAGAGGTAAGAGAGTTGCAGAAACAGGCAAAAGAGGTGCAGAAAGAAGCAAGAGCAGTGCAGAAAGAGGCAAGAGAGTTGCAGAAACAGGCAAGAGAGGTGCAGAAAAAGGGAAGAAGGGCGCAGAAAGAGGCAAGAGGAGTGTACAAAGAAGCAACAGAAGTGCAGAAAGAAGCTAGAGAAGTGCAGAAAGAAGCAACAGAGGTGCAGAAAGAGGCAAGAGGGGTGGAGAAAGAGGCAAAAGAAGTGCAGAAAGCGGCAAGAGACTCGCAGAAACAGGCAAGAGAGGTGCAGAAAAAGGGAACATGGGTGCAGAAAGAGGCAAGAGAGGTCCAGAAAGAGGGAAGAAGGGTGCAGAAATAGGCAAGAGGAGTGCAGAAAGAAGCAACAGAAGTGCAGAAAGAAGCAAGAGAAGTGCAGAAAGAAGCAACAGAGGTGCAGAAAGAGGCAAGAGGGGTGCAGAAAGAGGCAGGAGAAGTGCAGATAGGAGCAATTGAGGTGCAGAAAGAGGCAAGAGAGGTGCAGAAAGAGTGAAGAGGGGTGCAGAAAGAGGCAAGACAGGTGCAGAAAGAAGCAAGAGGGGTACAGAAAGAGGCAAGAGAAGTGCAGAAAGAAGCAACGGAGGTGCAGAAAGAGGCAAGAGAGGTACAGAAAGAGGGAAGAGGGGTGCAGAAAGAGGCAAGAGGGTGCAGAGATTTGCAAGAGAGGTGCAGAAAGAAGCAAGAGCAGTGCAGAAAGAAACAACAGAGGTGCAGACGGAGCCAAGAGGGATACAGAAAGAGGTAAAAGAAGTGCAGAAACAAGCAAAAGAGGTGCAGAAACAAGCAAAAGAACTGCAGAAAGCGGCAAGAGACTCGCAGAAACAGGCAAGAGAGGTGCAGAAAAAGGGAACATGGGTGCAGAAAGAGGCAAGAGAGGTCCAGAAAGAGGGAAGAAGGGTGCAGAAATAGGCAAGAGGAGTGCAGAAAGAAGCAACAGAAGTGCAGAAAGAAGCAAGAGAAGTGCAGAAAGAAGCAACAGAGGTGCAGAAAGAGGCATGAGGGGTGCAGAAAGAGGCAGGAGAAGTGCAGATAGGAGCAATTGAGGTGCAGAAAGAGGCAAGAGAGGTGCAGAAAGAGTGAAGAGGGGTGCAGAAAGAGGCAAGACAGGTGCAGAAAAGAAGCAAGAGAGGTACAGAAGGAGGCAAGCGGGGTGCAGTGAGAGGGAAGAGGGGTGTAGAAATTTACAAGAGAGGTGAAGAAAGAAGCAACAGAGGTGCATAATTAAGCAAGAGAAGTGCAGAAAGAAGCAACAGAGGTGCAGAAAGAGGCAAGAGGAGTACAGAAAGAGGCAAGAGAAGTGCAGAAAGAATAAACAGAGCTGCAGAAAGAGGCAAGAGAGGTACAGAAAGAGGGAAGAGGGGTGCAGAAAGAGGCAAGAGAAGTGCAGAAAGAGGCAAGAGAGTTGCAGAAACAGGTAAAAGAGGTGCAGAAAGAATCAAGAGCAGTGCAGAAAGAGGCAAGAGAAGTGCAGAAAGAAGCAACAGAGCTGCAGAAAGAGGCAAGAGAGGTACAGAAAGAGGGAAGAGGGGTGCAGAAAGAGGCAAGAGAAGTGCAGAAAGAGGCAAGAGAGTTGCAGAAACAGGCAAGAGAGGTGCAGAAAGAATCAAGAGCAGTGCAGAAAGAGGCAAGAGATTTGCAGAAACAGGCAAGAGAGGTGCAGAGAAAGGGAAGAGGGATGCAGAAAGAGGCAAGAGGAGTGCAGAAAAAAGCAACAGAAGTGCAGAAAGAAGCAAGAGAAGTGCAGAAAGAGGCAAGAGGGGTGCAGAAAGAGGTAAGAGAAGAGCAGATAGAAGAAACAGAGGTGCAGAAAGAGGCAAGAGAGGTGCAGAAAGAGGGAAGAGGGGTGCAGAAAGAGGCAAGACGGGTGCAGAAAGGGGAAAGACGGGTGCAGAAAGAAGCAGGAAAGGTGCAGAAGGAGGCAAGCGTGGTGCAGAAAGAGGCAAGAGGGGTGCAGAAATTTACAAGAGAGGTGCAGAAAGAAGCAACAGAGGTGCAGAAGTAGACAAGAGAACTGTAGAAAGAGGCTAGAGAGTTGCCGAAACAGGCAAGAGAGATGCAGAGAAAGGGAGCAGGTGTGTAGAAAGAGGCAAGAGAGGTGCAGAAAGAGGGAAGAAGTGTGTATAAAGAGGCAAGAGGGTGCATAAAGAAGCAACAGAAGTGCAGAAAGAAGCAAGAGAAGTGCAGAAAGAAGAAACAGAGGTGCAGAAAGAGGCAAGAGGGGTACAGGAAGAGGCAAAAGAAGTGCAGAATGAAGCAACAGATGTGCAGAAAGATGCAAGAGAGGTACAGAAAGAGGGAAGAGGGGGACAGAAAAAGGCAAGAGGGATGCAGAAAGAAGCAAGAGCAGTGCAGAAAGAACCAACAGAGGTGCAGAAAGAGACAAGAGAGGTGCAGGAAAAGGGAAGAAGGGTGCAGAAAGAGGCAAGAGGGGTGCAGAAAGAAGCAACAGAAGCGCAGAAAGAAGCAAGAGACGTGCATAAAGAAGCAACAGAGGTGCAGAAAGAGGCAAGAGGGGTTCAGAAAGAGGCAAGAGAAGTGCAGAAAGAAGCAACAGAGGTGCAGAAAGAGGCAAGAGAGGTACAGAAAGAGGCAAGAGGGGTGTAGAAAGAGGCAAGAGTGGTGCAGAAATTTACAAGAGAGGTGCAGAAAGAAGCAAGAGCAGTGCAGAAAGAAACAACAGAGGTGCAGAGGGAGCCAAGAGGGATACAGAAAGAGGTAAAAGAAGTGAAGAAACAAGCATAAGATGTGCAGAAAGAGGCAAGAGTACTGCAGAAAGGGGCAAGAGACTTGCAGAAACAGGCAAGAGAGGTGCAGAAAAAGGGAACATGGGTGCAGAAAGAGGCAAGAGAGGTCCAGAAAGAGGGAAGAAGGGTGCAGAAATAGGCAAGAGGAGTGCAGAAAGAAGCAACAGAAGTGCAGAAAGAAGCAAGAGAAGTGCAGAAAGAGGCAGGAGAAGCACAGATGGAAGCAACAGAGGTGCAGAAAGAGGCAAGAGAGGTGCAGAGAGATGGAAGAGGGGTGCAGAAAGAGGCAAGACAGGTGCAGAAATAAGCAAGAGAGGTGGAGAAGGAGGCAAGCGGGGTGCAGACAGAGGGAAGAGGGGTGCAGAAATTTACAAGAGAGGTGCAGAAAGAAGCAACAGAGGTGCAGAAGGAAGCAAGAGAAGTGCAGGAAGAAGCAACAGAGGTGCAGAAAAAGGCAAAAGATGTGCAGAAAGAGGAAAGAGGGGTGCAGAAAGAGACAAGACAGCTGCAGAAAGAAGCAAGAGAGGTGCAGAAAGAGGCAAGAGAGGTGCAGAAATTTACAAAAGAGAGGTGCAGAAAGAAGCAACAGAGGTGCAGAAAGAGACGAGAACTGAAGAAAGAGGCAAGAGAGTTGCCGAAACAGGTAAGAGAGGTGCAGAAAAAGGGAGCAGGGGTGCAGAAAGAGGCAAGAGAGGTGCAGAAAGAGGGAAGAAGGGTGCAGAAAGAGGCAAGAGAGGAGTAGAAAGAGGGAAGAAGGGTGCAGAAAGAGGCAAGAGGGGAGCAGAAAGAAACAACAGAAGCGCAGAGAGAAGCAAGAGAAGTGCAGAAAGAAGCAACAGAGGTGCAGAAAGAGGCAAGTGGGGCACCAAAAGGGGCAAGAGAAGTGCAGAAAGAAGCAACAGAGGTGCAGAAGGAGGAAAGAGAAGTGCAGAAAGAGGTAAGAGAGTTGCAGAAACAGGCAAAAGAGGTGCAGAAAGAAGCAAGAGCAGTGCAGAAAGAGGCAAGAGAGTTGCAGAAACAGGCAAGAGAGGTGCAGAAAAAGGGAAGAAGGGCGCAGAAAGAGGCAAGAGGAGTGTACAAAGAAGCAACAGAAGTGCAGAAAGAAGCTAGAGAAGTGCAGAAAGAAGCAACAGAGGTGCAGAAAGAGGCAAGAGGGGTGGAGAAAGAGGCAAAAGAAGTGCAGAAAGCGGCAAGAGACTCGCAGAAACAGGCAAGAGAGGTGCAGAAAAAGGGAACATGGGTGCAGAAAGAGGCAAGAGAGGTCCAGAAAGAGGGAAGAAGGGTGCAGAAATAGGCAAGAGGAGTGCAGAAAGAAGCAACAGAAGTGCAGAAAGAAGCAAGAGAAGTGCAGAAAGAAGCAACAGAGGTGCAGAAAGAGGCAAGAGGGGTGCAGAAAGAGGCAGGAGAAGTGCAGATAGGAGCAATTGAGGTGCAGAAAGAGGCAAGAGAGGTGCAGAAAGAGTGAAGAGGGGTGCAGAAAGAGGCAAGACAGGTGCAGAAAGAAGCAAGAGGGGTACAGAAAGAGGCAAGAGAAGTGCAGAAAGAAGCAACGGAGGTGCAGAAAGAGGCAAGAGAGGTACAGAAAGAGGGAAGAGGGGTGCAGAAAGAGGCAAGAGGGTGCAGAGATTTGCAAGAGAGGTGCAGAAAGAAGCAAGAGCAGTGCAGAAAGAAACAACAGAGGTGCAGACGGAGCCAAGAGGGATACAGAAAGAGGTAAAAGAAGTGCAGAAACAAGCAAAAGAGGTGCAGAAACAAGCAAAAGAACTGCAGAAAGCGGCAAGAGACTCGCAGAAACAGGCAAGAGAGGTGCAGAAAAAGGGAACATGGGTGCAGAAAGAGGCAAGAGAGGTCCAGAAAGAGGGAAGAAGGGTGCAGAAATAGGCAAGAGGAGTGCAGAAAGAAGCAACAGAAGTGCAGAAAGAAGCAAGAGAAGTGCAGAAAGAAGCAACAGAGGTGCAGAAAGAGGCATGAGGGGTGCAGAAAGAGGCAGGAGAAGTGCAGATAGGAGCAATTGAGGTGCAGAAAGAGGCAAGAGAGGTGCAGAAAGAGTGAAGAGGGGTGCAGAAAGAGGCAAGACAGGTGCAGAAAGAAGCAAGAGAGGTACAGAAGGAGGCAAGCGGGGTGCAGTGAGAGGGAAGAGGGGTGTAGAAATTTACAAGAGAGGTGAAGAAAGAAGCAACAGAGGTGCAGAATTAAGCAAGAGAAGTGCAGAAAGAAGCAACAGAGGTGCAGAAAGAGGCAAGAGGAGTACAGAAAGAGGCAAGAGAAGTGCAGAAAGAAGAAACAGAGCTGCAGAAAGAGGCAAGAGAGGTACAGAAAGAGGGAAGAGGGGTGCAGAAAGAGGCAAGAGAAGTGCAGAAAGAGGCAAGAGAGTTGCAGAAACAGGTAAAAGAGGTGCAGAAAGAATCAAGAGCAGTGCAGAAAGAGGCAAGAGAAGTGCAGAAAGAAGCAACAGAGCTGCAGAAAGAGGCAAGAGAGGTACAGAAAGAGGGAAGAGGGGTGCAGAAAGAGGCAAGAGAAGTGCAGAAAGAGGCAAGAGAGTTGCAGAAACAGGCAAGAGAGGTGCAGAAAGAATCAAGAGCAGTGCAGAAAGAGGCAAGAGATTTGCAGAAACAGGCAAGAGAGGTGCAGAGAAAGGGAAGAGGGATGCAGAAAGAGGCAAGAGGAGTGCAGAAAAAAGCAACAGAAGTGCAGAAAGAAGCAAGAGAAGTGCAGAAAGAGGCAAGAGGGGTGCAGAAAGAGGTAAGAGAAGAGCAGATAGAAGAAACAGAGGTGCAGAAAGAGGCAAGAGAGGTGCAGAAAGAGGGAAGAGGGGTGCAGAAAGAGGCAAGACGGGTGCAGAAAGGGGAAAGACGGGTGCAGAAAGAAGCAGGAAAGGTGCAGAAGGAGGCAAGCGTGGTGCAGAAAGAGGCAAGAGGGGTGCAGAAATTTACAAGAGAGGTGCAGAAAGAAGCAACAGAGGTGCAGAAGTAGACAAGAGAACTGTAGAAAGAGGCTAGAGAGTTGCCGAAACAGGCAAGAGAGATGCAGAGAAAGGGAGCAGGTGTGTAGAAAGAGGCAAGAGAGGTGCAGAAAGAGGGAAGAAGTGTGCAGAAAGAGGCAAGAGGGGTTCATAAAGAAGCAACAGAAGTGCAGAAAGAAGCAAGAGAAGTCCAGAAAGAAGCAACAGAGGTGCAGAAAGAGACAAGAGGGGTACAGGAAGAGGCAAAAGAAGTGCAAAATGAAGCAACAGATGTGCAGAAAGAGGTAAAAGGTACAGAATGAGGGAAGAGGGGTGCAGAAAAAGGCAAGAGGGATGCCGAAAGAAGCAAGAGCAGTGCAGAAAGAACCAACAGAGGTGCGGAAAGAGACAAGAGAGGTGCAGGAAAAGGGAAGAAGGGTGCCAAAAGAGGCAAGAGAGTAGCAGAAAGAAGCAACAGAAGTGCAGAAAGAAGCAAGAGAAGTGCAGAAAGAAGCAACAGAGGTGCAGAAAGAGGCAAGAGGGGTACAGAAAGAGGCAAGAGAAGTGCAGAAAGAAGCAACAGAGGTGCAGAAAGAGGCAAGAGAGGTACAGAAAGAGGGAAGAGGGGTGCAGAAAGAGGTAAGAGGGTGCAGAGATTTGCAAGAGAGGTACAGAAGGAAGCAAGAGCAGTGCAGAAAGAAACAACAGAGGTGCAGAAGGAGCCAAGAGTGATACAGAAAGAGGCAAAAGAAGTGCAGAAACAAGCAAAAGAGGTGCAGAAAGAGGCAAGAGAACTGCTGAAAGCGGCAAGAGACTCGCAGAAACAGGCAAGAGAGGTGCAGAAAAATGGAACATGGGTGCAGAAAGAGGCAAGAGAGGTCCAGAAAGAGGGAAGAAGGGTGCAGAAATAGGTAAGAGGAGTGCAGAAAGAAGCAAGAGAAGTGCAGAAAGAAGCAAGAGAAGTGTAGAAAGAAGCAACAGAGCTGCAGAAAGAGGCAAGAGGGGTACAGAAAGAGGCAAGAGAAGTGCAGAAAGAAGCAACAGAGCTGCAGAAAGAGGCAAGAGAGTTGCAGAAACAGGCAAAAGAGGTGCAGAAAGAATCAAGAGCAGTGCAGAAAGAGGCAAGAGAGTTGGAGAAACAGGCAAGAGAGGTACAGAAAGAGGGAAGAGGGGTGCAGAAAGAGGTAAGAGGGTGCAGAGATTTGCAAGAGATGTGCAGAAAGAGGCAAGAGAGTTGCAGAAACAGGCAAAAGAGGTGCAGAAAGAATCAAGAGCAGTGCAGAAAGAGGCAAGAGAGGTGCAGAAAGAGGCAAGAGAACTGCAGAAAGCGGCAAGAGACTCGCAGAAACAGGCAAGAGAGGTGCAGAAAAATGGAACATGGGTGCAGAAAGAGGCAAGAGAGGTCCAGAAAGAGGGAAGAAGGGTGCAGAAAGAGGCAGGAGAAGTGCAGATAGAAGCAACCGAGGTGCAGAAAGAGGCAAGAGAGGTGCAGAAAGAGGGAAGAGGGGTGCAGAAAGAGGCAAGACAGGTGCAGAAAGAAGCAAGAGAGGTACAGAAGGAGGCAAGCGGGGTGCAGAAAGAGGGAAGAGGGGTGCAGAAATTTACAAGAGAGGTGCCAAAAGAAGCAACAGAGGTAGAGAAGGAAGCAAGAGAAGTGCAGAAAGAAGCAACAGGAGGTGCAGAAAGAGGCAAGAGATGTGCAGAAAGAGGGAAGAGGGGTACAGAAAGAGACAAGACAGGTGCAGAAAGAAGCAAGAGATGTGCAGAAGGAGGCAAGCGTGATGCAGAAAGAGGCAAGAGGGGTGCAGAAATTTACAAGAGAGGTGCAGAAAGAAGCAACAGAGGTGCAGAAGGAGACAAGAGAACTGAAGACAGAGGCAAGAGAGTTGCAGAAACAGGCAAGAGAGGTGCAGAAAAAGGGAGCAGGGGTGCAGAAAGAGGCAAGAGAGGTGCAGAAAGAGGGAAGAAGGGTGCAGAAAGAGGTAAGAGAGGAGCAGAAAGAGGGAAGAAGGGTGCAGAAAGAGGCAAGAGGGGAGCAGAAAGTGTAGGAGAGTAGGATCTTCTTCACATGGGTACCCCCACTTTTTGCTGATGCTTCACTGTTTTTTGACTTTAGTCTGGCTGGGGCCCTGCTAATCAGAACCCCAGCCTAGCTGCTTCCTCTCTAAAATGGTTTCCATGTGCCTTAGGCACATCTCTGATTGGAATCTGGAGTGCCCTTATAAGTCCCTAGTATATGGTATACTATGTACCCAGGGCATAGGTACCTCAGAGGCCTACCAGGGGCTGCAGCATGTATTGTGCCATCCCTGGAAGGCCATCCAAAATCACACCACAGGTCTGCTACTGCAGCCTGGGTAAGGTGGTGCATGCACCCCTTACTGTGATATAGGCTACCTATATCACTACATACATACACACATATAAACCTATAAGTCACTCCTATGGCAGGCCTTATCAATTCTGAAGGCAGAGTGCTTGGTTCCTATGTGAGAGGGTGCCCCTGAATGAGCAGAGCCCCTCTGCAGTGTTCGGAGACCCTTCTCTGATGCTGTTTGTAGTGCAGCCTGACCATATACTCTTAAGCGCATTATAACCTCGCGTTAAATGCTAACTTTGGGATGGCTGCACGGAAACATGTCGTGTTTGGTGTCAAACATCTTGGAATACTACCCCCCGCCAGTTCTGGCGGCGGGGTAGCATTCCACCCTTCTAGAGGAGAGACATGTACACACCGGCCTGCCCGGTAACTTCTTTCCAAGCCCTGGCATCACAAAATGGATGCCGCTGCCACAGACACGAGTCTGGCCTCCTGCTGCTGACCAAAACTCCGGCAGGGGAGGCCTGGACAATAGGTTTCCTGTCCCAGGGAGGTGTAACCACCTCCCCAGACAGGATAGTATGTATTGGGGCTGGGCGGGAGCACTCTCTGGTGCTTTGAAGTCCTGCACTGGGGGCACATTTGGTGTCCCTGTGCATACCCCAGTTCAAACCGGCTCAGGGGCTTCCAGCCCCTGCTCTGGCGCGAAACTGGACAAAGGGAAAGGGGTGTAACCACCCCTCTGCCCTGACCCTCCCATAGGTGGGTCCCCAGAGTATGTCCAACCCCCTAACTTGGTATAAGTATGGGACCCCAGTCCTTAGGACTTTAGATTTACCTGGACGAAACTCTGACACAGAATCTTGGACCTTCGACGCTCTACTTTAAGACTAGAAGACTGAAGAATCTCCCTTGGGGTCAAGGAGTGACTCCCCTGCTTGGCAGGCACCAAAGAAGCAATTGTCTGGTCTGCATCGCTGAAGCTCCCGCCGGACGCCGAAGTCTTTGCATCACAAGAGGTGGATTTCCAGGCTTCCCCGAGGCTGCCCTGAGTCCCCCGCAAAGCTGAGGCCCGTAGCTGTTGTGGGTAACGTGGAACCGTGACCCCTGTACACTGATTGCATTTGCAAGTGCATCCTCTTCTGGGTCTCCCACGAAGTTGTGCTTTGGGCTCTGAGTAGCTCCAGCCTCCAGGACCGACTGCACTGAAGATCACTGGCCTCCACTCCACGAGTGTCCTGTGAGCCAGCTCCAAGTGCATCCACTCGAGGCTCCTTCGCGGTCACTAGTCTGTTGGCTAGTAGGCCCTCCCAAAGGCCAATCTTCTTGTGCTTGGGCTCTCTGGTTGTTCCAGACGTGCCCTTACTTACCCTTACGGGGTGAGTCCCACAGGCCTTGCTGATCTGCACCATTGTCCTTCTTCCATTTCCATGAAACTTGCCGTTGCCAAGGCTTGTTGGGTCCAATCCGGTCGCTGACACCCCTGCAATCGACAAACATCGTGGTATAGCTCGAATCCAGCTCCTGGTCATCGTCGATGCCTCCTGGACCTCGTGGCTGAAGAGTCAAGACAACCATCAACCTACCTGAAGCACTCGACATCGGTGGGCATCTGCTCATCGCCTTCCTGGTCACTGGCTAGTGACCCAGACTCTGTCCCCTCTGCTTTCAGGTTCTTCAGATCTTCGATCCACCTTCGGATCCACCCGAACACTTTCGACTTGGCTGCCAGCAGCACTTTGCAGCAGATCGCCATTGAAAACGACGACGAAACCCGACCCCGAAAGACACCTATGCACCCGGCTCCCTGGGTGAGGTAACTCGAGTACTCCGGTGCTCCCGTGGGTATTGACACTAGAACAGCCTAGTTCTAAAAGGGTTTGCTCCAAGTCCTCCTCTAAGTGTCCCTTTTCTTTAAACTTCCAACCGCGACTTTCCCCATAGAAGTCAACGGCGATTCGCGGCTGTGTTCTCACACTTCACGCGTCCCCCGTGGGTCCCCTGTGTCACTACCTTGGGTGGTTCCTTGTGGTCCAAGCACTTCTACAGGCTCTAGGCCTTGTGTCTAGCTCAGTCGTGGTTCTTATACCACTTTATTGGTATATGGTTTGGTACGCCCTAGGGCTCAAACGTGTATTTGTGCTATTACTGTAGATAACTAACTTATAACTTATGTACTTCGAACTCTAGCCTCATAAAGAGACTAAAGGGGTGTGTTTAGCAATAAATACATATATTTTGAATATATACCTGGTGTGGTCCTCTTTCATTTGGTCACTCAAGAGATTATAGACTGGTAAAACAAGCTGCTTTACATTCCTTCAAGACTTAGCCTGAAGGCTGCTCTCCATAGCTACCACTAGGATAGCTTTCAATAAAGGTTGTCTTTAACCTATCTCCAATAAGGGGTTGTTTGGACTGGTGCAAGATGCCCACTATAATTAGTGGACAGCATATGCCAGGCCAACTTCTCACAGAAAGAAGCAACAGAAGTGCAGAAGGAAGCAACAGAAGTGCAGAAAGAAGCAACAGAGGTGTAGAAAGAGGCAAGAGAGTTGCATAAACAGGCAAAAGAGGTGCAGAAAGTAGCAAGAGCAGTGCAGAAAGAGGCAAGAGAGTTGCAGAAACAGGCAAGAGAGGTGCAGAAAAATGGAAGAAGGGTGCAGAAAGAGGCAAGAGGAGTGCAGAAAGAAGCAACAGAAGTGCAGAAGGAAGCAACAGAAGTGCAGAAAGAAGCAACAGAGGTATAGAAAGAGGCAAAAGGGGTGCAGAAAGAGGCAAGATAAGTGCAGAGAGAAGAAACAGAGGTGCAGAAAGAGTCAAGAGAGGTGCAGAAAGAGGGAAGAGGGGTGCAGAAAGAGGCAAGACGGGTGCAGAAAGAAGCAAGAGAGGTGCAGACGGAGGCAAGCGGGTGTAGTAGAGTAGGATCTGCTTCACATTGGTACCCCCACTTTTTGCTGATGCTTCACTGTTTTTCGACCTTAGTCTGGCTGGGGCCCTGATAATCAGAACCCCAGCCTAGCTGCTTCCTCTTTAAAATGGTTTCCATGTGCCTTAGGCACATCTCTGATTGGAATCTGGAGTGCCCTTATAAGTCCCTAGTATATGGTATACTATGTACCCAGGGCATAGGTACCTCAGAGGCCTACCAGGGGCTGCAGCATGTATTGTGCCACCCCTGGAAGGCCATCCAAACTGACACCACAGGTCTGCTACTGCAGCCTGGGTAAGGTGGTGCATGCACCCCTTACTGTTATATAGGCTACCTATATCACTACATCCATACACACATATAAACCTATAAGTCACTCCTATGGCAGGCCTTATCAATCCTGAAGGCAGAGTGTGTGGTCCCTATGTGAGAGGGTGCCCCTGCATGAGCAGGGCCCCTCTGCAGCGTTCGGAGACCCTTCTATGATGCTGTTTGTAGTGCAGCCTGACCATATACTCTTAAGCGCATTATAACCTCGCGTTAAATGCTAACTTTGGGATGGCTGCACGGAAACATGTCGTGTTTGGTGTCAAACATCTTGGAATACTACCCCCCGCCAGTTCTGGCAGCGGGGGTAGCATTCCACCCTTCTAGAGGGAAAGACATGTACACACCGGTATACCCGGTACTGACTTTCCAGAGCCCTGGCATCACAAAATGGATGCCGCTGCCACAGACACGAGTCTGGCCTCCTGCTGCTGACCGAAACTCCGGCAGGGGAGGCCTGGACAATAGGTTTCCTGTCCCAGGGAGGTGTGACCACCTCCCCAGACAGGATAGTGTGTATTGGGGCTGGGCGGGAGCACTCTAGGGTGCTTTGAAGTCCTGCACTGGGGGCACACTTGGTGTCCCTGTGCATACCCCAGTTCAAATCGGCTCAGGGGCTTCCAGCCCCTGCTCTGGCGTGAAACTGGACAAAGGGAAAGGGGTGTAACCACCCCTCTGCCCTGACCCTCCCATAGGTGGGGCCACAGAGTATGTCCAACCCCCTACCTTAGTATAAGTAGGGGACCCCAGTCCTTATGACTTTAGATTTACCTGGACGAAACTCTGATACAGAATCCTGGACCTTCAACGCTCTACTTCAAGATTAGAGGACTGAAGAATCTCCCTTGGGGTAAAGGAGTGACTCCCCTGCTTGGCAGGCACCAAAGAAGCAATTGTCCGGTCTGCATCGCTGAAGCTCCCGTCGGACGCCGAAGTCTTTGCATCACCAGAGGTGGATTTCCAGACTTCCCTGAGGCTGCCCTGAGTCCCCAGCAAAGCTGAGGCCCGTAGCTGTCGTGGGTAACGTGGAACCGTGACCCCTGGACACCGAATGCATTTGCAAGTGCATCCTCATCTGGGTCTCCCACGAAATCGTGCTTTGGGCTCCGAGTAGCCCTAACCTCCAGCACCAACTGCACCGAAGATCGCTGGCCTCCACTCCACGAGTGTCCTGTGAGCCAGCTCCACGTGCATCGTCTTGAGGCTCCTTTGCAGTTGCTAGTCCATTGGCTAGTAGGCCCTCCCGAATGCCAATCTTTTTTTGCTTGGGCTCCCTGGTTGCTCCAGGCGTGCCCTGACTTACCCTTGCTGGGTGAGTCCCACAGACCTTACTGGTCTGCAACATCGTCCTTCTTCCATTTCCACGAGACTTGCCGTTGCCAAGGCTTGTTGGGTCCAATCCGGTCGCCGACACCCCTGCAATCAACAGACGTCATGGGATAGCTTGAATCCAGCTCCTGGTTGTCATCGACGCCTCCTGGACCTCGTGGCTGAAGAGTCAAGGCAACCATCAACCTACCTGAAGCACTCGACATCGGTGGGCATCTGCTCATCGCCTTCCTGGTCACTGGCTAGTGACCCAGACTCTGTCCCCTCTGCTTTCAGGTTCTTCAGATCTTCGATCCACCTTTGGATCCACCCGAACACTTTCAAACACTTTCGACTTGGCCGCCAGCAGCACTTTGCAGCAGATCGCCATTGAAAGCGACGACGAAACCCGACCCCGAAAGACACCTATGCACCCGGCTCCCCTGGGTGAGGTAACTCGAGTACTCCGGTGCTCCCGTGGGTATTGACACTAGAACAGCCTAGTTCTCAAAGGGTTTGCTCCAAGTCCTCCTCTAAGTGTCCCTTTTCTTTTAAATTCTAATCGCAACTTTCCCCATAGAAGTTAACGGTGGTTCGCGGCTGTGTTCATACACTGCACGCGTCCCCCGTGGGTCCCCTGTGTCACTGCCTTGGGTGGTTTCTTGTGGTGCAAGCACTTCTACAGGCTCTAAGCCTTGTGTCTAGCTCAGTCGTGGTTCTTATACCACTTTATTGGTATATGGTTTGGTACGCCCCTAGGGCTCAAACGTGTATTTGTGCTATTACTGTAGATAACTAACTTATAACTTATGTACTTGAACTCTAGCCTCATAAAGAGACTAGAGGGGTGTGTTTAGTAATAAATACATATATTTTGAATATATACCTGGTGTGGTCCTCTTTCATTTGGTCACTCAAGAGATTATAGACTGGTAAAACAAGCTGCTTTACATTCCTTCAGGACTTAGCCTGAAGGCTGCTCTCCATAGCTACCACTAGGATAGCTTTCAATAAAGGTTGTCTTTAACCTATCTCCAATAAGGGGTTGTTTGGACTGGTGCAAGGTGCCCACTATAATTAGTGGACAGCATATGCCAGGCCAACTTCTCACATTGGTGTGCAGCGTGTGGGATTCCAGCTTGCTATTGTTTTACCAGATAATCTCAATTGAATTGATCAACTGAAAACCACTAAGGGTACCTAAGGTACATATAAATCAAGCTTAGTAATACAGTAAGTTCTACTGAACTTAGAGTTGTGTGTTAAGGGACAGCACACCCTTTCTACAACTCAAGAGAGTTTAGTAGGCCACACTAGAGTAGGTAGTGCATACACCACACCTCACTAGTAATGTCTTCAAAGCCAGGACCCAGTGAGTCCTTGCCAGAAGCCAGTGGGCTTCTTCCCTCCAAGTATGATAAACTCCCATTCTTGGAATTGAGAGCATTATGCAATACTAGGAAGTTGAAGGCAGGCAAAAGTGCCAGCACCCAACACCTCAGGGAGGTATTACTAGCTGATGATCTCAGCAGGCCCCTAGGGTCTGAAGGGGTATGCAAAGAGGGTGGGGCAGAAGAAGAGGAAGGGGCCAGGGGTCAAGAAACCCAGGCCCCCCCCTCTGAAACTGGCCAGGAAGGTGAAAATGACCTTGTCCTGGAAAATCCAATTCCTCCTGTGGAGGAAGAGGAGGAGGATCAGAATGACCTCCCCTTTGTCCCCCAGGAAGAGTTCTGAGTGTGCCCAGAAGGTCTAGGTCTCCTTCTCAGGAGTCTAACCACTCTGACACCTCAATAGGGACCTCTGTCTCCTCTCATTGGAGGGAATCCTCTCATGAGAGGAGAAAGAGACTGATTCAATATGAGCAAACTCAGCTTGAACTCAGGAAACAGCAATTGGCTATAGACAGGAGTCCCTAGATCTCTATAGAGAGAGACAAAAGTTGGGACTAGAGTCCCATGGTGGCAGCAGTTTCCCCAAAGATAGGGAAAGGTCTTATGACCATAGAAACCTGAGCAAGATTGTCCCTCCCTACCAGAGTGGGGATGACATCCACAAATGGATAACTGCTCTAGAGAGGGCCTGTAAAGTACAGAGGGTCCCTCAGGAGCAGTGGGCAGCAATCTTGTGGCTCTCCTTTGCAGACAAAGGTAGAGACAAGCTCCTCACTGTTAGAGAGGAGGATGCTGATAATTACAAAGTCTTGAAGAGTGCTCTAATTGATGGGTTTGGCCTAACCACTGAACAATACAGGTTAAAGTTCAGGGATACCCAAAAGCACAGACTCAAGACTGGGTGGACTTTGTTGATTGTTCTGCCAAGGCTCTGGAAGGTTGGTTATTGGGCAGTAAGGTATGTGACTTCACAGGATTGTACAATCTGATCATGAGGGAGCAGATTCTTAATAACTGTCAAAATCAGCTGTTGCATCAGCACCAGGTAGACTCTGATCTGACCTCTCCCCAAGAATTGGGAAAGAAGTCAGACAAGAAGGTACAGAACCAAGGTGTTGACCCTAAGAAGCAAGATTTGAAAACCTCTGATAAGGGTGGGGAGAAGGGTAAAGATCAAAAGTCTTCACAAGGCCCCCAAAAATCTTCTTCAGGTGGGGATTCATAGTCTACAAAGGGAAAGGCCAAAGGAAACCATGGTGCAAGGTCTGTAAGCAAAAGACCCACTGGACCAGTGATTGCACCAAGTCCAAAGACTCTACTCCAGCCCCCACCAATGCCCCTAAGGCACCTGCTCCCCTAGTGCAGTTACAGTTGGTGGTGGGACTACACAAGCCAAGGGTTTAGTAGGGTTGACCCTGGGTAAAGAGATGAGCTCTGACCTAGTCAGAGAACTCACTCAGGCTGTCCTAGTCTGTGATGGAGGCATGGATATGACCTCCTCTGTGAGTCCCAGTAATCTGGGCAAGTACAGACAACAGCCCTTAATCAATGGAAGAGAGGCTTTGGCATTTAGGGACACAGGGGCAAGTGTCACCATGGTGACACAAGACCTTGTGAATCCTGGGCAGATTATACTTGGTGAAATGTACCAAGTGACCAATGCTAGCAACGTCAGAACAGACCATACTCTGGCAGTTGTTAACTTCTCCTGGGGAGGGGTAACTGGCCTTAAGAAGGTTGTGGTAAGTGCAGACCTACCCGTTGAATGCTTGCTTGGCAATGACTTAGAAACTTCAGCTTGGGCAGAAGTGGAGCTCAGGACCCATGCAGAAATGCTGGGGATCCCTGCAGATGTGTTTGCTGTGACCAGCTCACAAGCCAAAATGTCTAGCACTGAACAGGCCTTGGATTCTGGAATAATGGACCAAGTGCCCTCCAAGAAGAGGAGTAGTAGGGTAAAGGCAGTGCCTTCCCCTTGGCTCAGAAGGAAGATCAGTCCCTTGAGGGGGATGATCTCAGTCCTGAGGAAGGAACTGTCCCAGAGGAGCTTGAACCTGACCAGGTTGAGTTCTTGGGGACAGGGGGCCCTTCCAGGGCAGATCTGAGCCAGGAGCAGCAGAGCTGGCCCTCTCTTGAACCCCTCAGACAGCAAGCTGCTGCTGAGGCTGCTGGGAAAGCTAGTGGTCCCCATACTGTGTATTGGGATGATGGGCTCTTGTACTCAGAGTGTAGAGACCCCAAGCCTGGTGCTACCAGGAGGTTGGTTATACCTCTGAAGTTCAGGGGCTTCCTATTGACCCTAGCCCATGACATTCCCTTAGCAGGTCACCTGGGCCAGAACAAGACTTGGGACAGAATTGTCCCTCACTTTCACTGGCCCCACATGTCAGAAGACACCAAGGAGTTTTGTCGCTCATGTGTAACCTGCCAGGCCAGTGGCAAGGCAGGTGGCACTACAAAGGCCCCCTGATACCACTACCTGTGGTGGGGGTTCCCTTTGAAAGGGTGGGGATTGACATTGTTGGTTCCATGGATCCCCAAACAGCATCTGGGCACAGGGTTATCCTGGTGGTAGTGGATCATGCCACCAGGTACCCAGAGGCTATTCCCCTTAGGACCACTACAGCACCTGTGGTGGCAAGGGCCCTCCTGGGAATTTTCTCAAGAGTGGGCTTCCCTAAGGAGGTTGTAACAGACAGGGGTGCAACTTTATGTCTGGATACTTAAAAGCAATGTGGAAGGAGTGTGGAGTGACTTACAAGTTCACCACACCCTATCACCCACAATGCAATGGTTTAGTTGAGAGATTCAACAAAACCTTGAAGGGCATGATTAAAGGGCTCCCAGAAAAGCTTAGGCGAAGATGGGACATACTCTTGCCCTGACTTTTATTTGCGTACAGGGAGGAGCCTCAAAAGGGGGTTGGCTACAGCCCTTTTGAACTTTTGTTTGGTCACCCTGTCAGGGGTCCATTGTGCTTGGTGAAGGAAGGATGGGAGTTACCTCTCAAGTCCCCAAAGCAAGACATAGTGGACTATGTACTTGGTCTCCGCTCCCGGATGGCTGAGTATATGAAAAAGGCAACTAAAAACCTTGAGGCTAGCCAGGAACTTCAAAAGCCTGGCATGACCAAAAGGCTGTACTGACTGTTTACCAGCCAGGGCAGAAGGTGTGGGTGTTGGAGCCAGTGGCCCCAGCAGCTCTCCAAGACAAATGGAGTGGACCCCATACCATTGTTGAACAGAAGGGTGAGGTTACCTACTTAGTAGACCTAGGAACACCCAGGAGTCCCCACAGGGTTCTCCATGTCAACAGGTTAAAACCATATGTGGACAGGGCAGACATGGGCTTGCTCATGGCTACTGATGAGGGACAGGAGGAAGAGAGTGACCCACTCCCTGACCTGCTCTCACAGAACCCTGGTGAGGGGTCAGTGGATGGTGTAGCCTTGGCAGGCAGCCTCACTACCCAGCAGCAGACTGATTGCAGACAGGTGCTCAATCAGTTCAGACACATATTCTCACTGACACCCAGTCAGACTACCTGGTGCACTCATGAAGTGGACACTGGGGACAGTCTGCCTATTAAAAATAAGATTTATAGGCAACCTGACCATGTCAGGGACTGTATCAGGACAGAAGTCCAGAAGATGTTGGATTTGGGAGTTATTGAACCCTCAGATAGCCCTTGGGCTAGTCCAGTGGTCCTTGTGCAAAAACCTCACACCAATGGTGGGAAAAGAGAGATGAGGTTTTGTGTGGACTACAGGGGTCTCAATGCAGTCACTAGGACCGATGCCCATCCAATACCAAGGGCAGATGAGCTAATAGACACTTTGGCCTCAGCCAAGTATCTAAGCACATTTGACCTGACAGCTGGCTACTGGCAGATCAGACTAGCTGATGATGCACAAGACAGCATTCTCAACCCCTAGTGGGCATTATCAATTTGTGGTGATGCCCTTTGGTCTGAAGAATGCACCTGCCACTTTTCAGAGGTTGGTGAATACAGTCCTTACAGGTCTGGAAGCCTATAGTGCAGCATATCTAGATGATATTGCTGTCTTTAGCTCCACCTGGGAGGATCACCTGGTCCACCTCAGAAATGTTTTACAGGCCCTGCAGAAAGCAGGCCTGACTATCAAGGCCACCAAGTGCCAGATAGGGCAGAGTCAGGTTGTGTACCTGGGCCACCTTGTGGGTGGAGGCCAAGTTCAACCACTGCAGAGCAAGATCCAGACCATCATGGACTGGACTGCTCCAACTACCCAGACTCAGGTGAGAGCCTTCTTAGGCCTGACTGGGTACTAGAGGAGATTTGTCAAGGGGTATGGATCAATAGTGACACCCCTGAATGACTTAACTTCCAAGAAAATGCCCAAAAGGTTCAGTGGACAGTTAGCTGTCAAAAGGCATTTGATGACCTAAAGCAGGCCATGTGCACTGCTCCCATTCTACAGAGTCCTGATTACTCCAAGAAGTTCATTGTTCAAACTGATGCATCTGAATTGGGGGTAGGGGCTGTACTGTCACAATTGAATGATGAAGGTCAGGATCAGCCAGTAGCTTTTATTAGCAGAAGGCTGACCCCTAGAGAGAAACGTTGGTCAGCCATTGAGAGGGAGGCCTTTGCTGTGGTCTGGGCTCTGAAGAAGTTGAGGCCATACTTGTTTGGTACTCACTTCCTTGTTCAAACAGACCATAAGCCCCTCTTATGGCTAAAACAAATGAAGGGTGAAAACCCCAAACTGCTTAGGTGGTCCATTTCCCTACAGGGGATGGACTTCACAGTGGAACATAGACCTGGGAGTAACCATGCCAATGCAGATGAACTCTCTAGGTACTTCCACTTAGAACATGAAGACTTAACTGGGCAAGGTTAGTTTAATGTCCCTACGTTTGGGGGGGGGGGTTGTGTAGGAGAGTAGGATCTGCTTCACATGGGTACCCCCACTTTTTGCTGATGCTTCACTGTTTTTCAACCTTAGTCTGGCTGGGGCCCTGCTAATCAGAACCCCAGCCTAGCTGCTTCCTCTTTAAAATGGTTTCCATGTGCCTTAGGCACATCTCTGATTGGAATCTGGAGTGCCTTATAAGTCCCTAGTATATGGTATACTATGTACCCAGGGCATAGGTACCTCAGAGGCCTACCAGGGGCTGCAGCATGTATTGTGCCACCCTGGAAGGCCATCCAAACTGACACCACAGGTCTGCACTGCAGCCTGGGTAAGGTGGTGCATGCACTCCTTACTGTGATATAGGCTACCTATATCACTACATCCATACACACATATAAACCTATAAGTCACTCCTATGGCAGGCCTTATCAATCCTGAAGGCAGAGTGCGTGGTCCCTATGTGAGAGGGTGCCCCTGCATGAGCAGGGCCCCTCTGCAGCGTTCGGAGACCCTTCTCTGATGCTGTTTGTAGTGCAGCCTGACCATATACTCTTAAGCGCATTATAACCTCGCGTTAAATGCTAACTTTGGGATGGCTGCACGGAAACATGTCGTGTTTGGTGTCAAACATCTTGGAATACTACCCCCCACCAGTTCTGGCGGCGGGGTAGCATTCCACCCTTCTAGAGGGAAAGACATGTACACACCGGTATACCCGGTACTGACTTTCCAGAGCCCTGGCTTCACAAAATGGATGCCGCTGCCACAGACACGAGTCTGGCCTCCTGCTGCTGACCGAAACTCCGGCAGGGAGGCCTGGACAATAGGTTTCCTGTCCCAGGGAGGTGTGACCACCTCCCCAGACAGGATAGTGTGTATTGGGGCTGGGCGGGAGCACTCTCGGGTGCTTTGAAGTCCTGCACTGGGGGCACACTTGCTGTCCCTGTGCATACTCCAGTTCAAACCGGCTCAGGGGCTTCCAGCCCCTGCTCTGGTGCGAAACTGGACAAAGGGAAAGGGTGTAACCACCCCTCTGCCCTGACCCTCCCATAGGTGGGGCCACAGAGTATGTCCAACCCCTACCTTAGTATAAGTAGGGGACCCCAGTCCTTAGGACTTTAGATTTACCTGGACGAAACTCTGATACAGAATCCTGGACCTTCGATGCTCTACTTCAAGATTAGAGGACTGAAGAATCTCCCTTGGGGTCAAGGAGTGACTCCCCTGCTTGGCAGGCACCAAAGAAGCAATTGTCCGGTCTGCATCGCTGAAGCTCCCGTCGGACGCTGAAGTCTTTGCATCACCAGAGGTGGATTTCCAGACTTCTCCGAGGCTGCCCTGAGTCCCCAGCAAAGCTGAGGCCCGTAGCTGTCGTGGGTAATGTGGAACCGTGACCACTGGATACCAAACACATTTGCAAGTGCATCCTCTTCTAGGTCTCCCACGAAGTCATGCTTTGGGCTCCGAGTAGCCCTAGCCTCCAGCACCAACTGCACCGAAGATCGCTGGCCTCCACTCCACGAGTGTCCTGTGAGCCAGCTCCACGTGCATCATCTTGAGGCTCCTTCGCAGTCACTATTCCGTTGGCTAGTAGGCCCTCCCGAAGGCCAATCTTTTTCTGCTTGGGCTCCCTGGTTGCTCCAGGCGTGCCCTGACTTACCCTCACTGGGTGAGTCCCACAGACCTTACTGGTCTGCAACATCGTCCTTCTTCTATTTCCACGAGACTTGCCGTTGCCAAGGCTTGTTGGGTCCAATCCAGTCAACGACACCCCTGCAATCGACAGACATTGTGGGATAGCTCGAATCCAGCTCCTGGTCATCGTCGATGCCTCCTGGACCTCGTGGCTGAAGAGTCAAGATGACCATCAACCTACCTGAAGCACTCGACATCGGTGGGCATCTGCTCATCGCCTTCCTGGTCACTGGCTAGTGACCCAGACTCTGTCCCCTCTGCTTTCAGGTTCTTCAGATCTTCGATCCACCTTTGGATCCACCCGAACACTTTCGACTTGGCCGCCAGCAGCACTTTGCAGCAGATCGCCATTGAAAGCGACGACGAAACCCGACCCCGAAAGACACCTATGCACCCGGCTCCCTGGGTGAGGTAACTCGAGTACTCCGGTGCTCCCGTGGGTATTGACACTAGAACAGCCTAGTTCTCAAAGGGTTTGCTCCAAGTCCTCCTCTAAGTGTCCCTTTCTTTTAAATTCTAATCGCGACTTTCCCCATAGAAGTTAACTGTGGTTCGCGGCTGTGTTCATACACTGCATGCGTCCCCGTGGGTCCCCTGTGTCACTGCCTTGGGTGGTTCCTTGTGGTCCAAGCACTTCTACAGGCTCTAGGCCTTGTGTCTAGCTCAGTCGTGGGTCTTATACCACTTTATTGGTATATGGTTTGGTACGCCCCTGGGGCTCAAACATGTATTTGTGCTATTACTGTAGATAACTAACTTATAACTTATGTACTTTGAACTCTAGCCTCATTAAGAGACTAGAGGGGTGTGTTTAGTAATAAATACATATATTTTGAATATATACCTGGTGTGGTCCTCTTTCATTTGAAATGAAATGAAAATGAAATGAATGAAATTTGTACTTGTTAAGCGCACCCATACCCCCAAAGGGGTGTCCAGGCGCTGTACGCATACCGCTGTGGAACCCTTCCTGGCTTTTCCCTGTGAAATGTCCACTCCTGGGCACCCCCAGGGTGAAACCAGGCATCCCAGCGCTGTTGGGGCCGTTGTGGAGATTAAGCAAGCTATTGCCCAGAGTTGCAGAGTGGGACCCATGATTAGAATAGGCACCGAGGCGAGAATGATCAGGTCCGAGGAAATTGAGCCCAAGACCCGCCGAGGCGGGAATTGAACCCTGGTCCCGGGCCAGATCTCTGCATCAGGGTCTGCCGCTCTAAAACAAGCTGCTTTACATTCCTTCAAGACTTAGCCTGAAGGCTGCTCTCCATAGCTACCACTAGGATAGCTTTCAATAAAGGTTGTCTTTAACCTATCTCCAATAAGGGGTTGTTTGGACTGGTGCAAGGTGCCCACTATAATTAGTGGACAGCATATGCCAGGCCAACTTCTCACAGCGGGGTGCAGAAAGAGGCAAGAGGGGTGCAGAAATTTACAAGAGAGGTGCAGAAAGAAGCAACAGAGGTGCAGAAGGAGACAAGAGAACTGTAGAAAGAGGCAAGAGAGTTGCAGAAACAGGCAAGAGAGGTGCAGAGAAAGGGAGCAGGAGTGCAGAAAGAGGCAAAAGAGGTACAGAAAGAGGGAAGAAGGGTGCAGAAAGAGGCAAGAGGGGTGCATAAAGTAGCGACAGAAGTGCAGAAAGAAGCAAGAGAAGTACAGAAAGAAGCAACAGAGGTGTAGAAAGAGGCAAGGGGGGTACAGAAAGAGTCAAGGGAAGTGCAGAAAGAAGCAACAGAGGTGCAGAAAGAGGCAAGAGAGGTACAGAAAGAGGGAAGAGGGGTGCAGAAAGAGGCAAGAGAAGTGCAGAAAGAGGCAAGAGAGTTGCAGAAACAGGCAAAAGATGTGCAGAAAGAATCAAGGGCAGTGCAGAAAGAGGCAAGAGAGTTGCAGAAACAGGCAAGAGACGTCCAGAGAAAGGGAGCAAGGGTGCAGGAAGAGGAAAGAGAGGTGCAGAAGGAGGGAAGAAGGGTGCAGAAAGAGGCAAGAGGGGTGCATAAAGAAGCAACACAAGTGCAGAAAGAAGCAAGAGAAGTGCAGAAAGATACAACAGAGGTGCAGAAAGAGGCAAGAGAGTTGCATAAACAGGCAAAAGAGGTGCAGAAAGAAGCAAGAGCAGTGCAGAAAGAGGCAAGAGAGTTGCAGAAACAGGCAAGAGAGGTGCAGAAAAATGGAAGAAGGGCGCAGAAAGAGGCAAGAGGAGTGCAGAAAGAAGCAAGAGAAGTGCAGAATGAAGCAAGAGAAGTACAGAAAGAAGCAACACAGGTGTAGAAAGAGGCAAGAGGGGTGCAGATAGAGGCAAGAGAAGTGCAGAGAGAAGAAACAGAGGTGCAGAAAGAGTCAGGAGAGGTGCAGAAAGAGGGAAGAGGGGTGCAGAAAGAGGCAAGACGGGTGCAGAAAGAAGCAAGAGAGTTGCAGAAACAGGCAAAAGATGTGCAGAAAGAATCAAGGGCAGTGCAGAAAGAGGCAAGAGAGTTGCAGAAACAGGCAAGAGACGTCCAGAGAAAGGGAGCAAGGGTGCAGGAAGAGGAAAGAGAGGTGCAGAAGGAGGGAAGAAGGGTGCAGAAAGAGGCAAGAGGGGTGCATAAAGAAGCAACACAAGTGCAGAAAGAAGCAAGAGAAGTGCAGAAAGATACAACAGAGGTGCAGAAAGAGGCAAGAGAGTTGCATAAACAGGCAAAAGAGGTGCAGAAAGAAGCAAGAGCAGTGCAGAAAGAGGCAAGAGAGTTGCAGAAACAGGCAAGAGAGGTGCAGAAAAATGGAAGAAGGGCGCAGAAAGAGGCAAGAGGAGTGCAGAAAGAAGCAAGAGAAGTGCAGAATGAAGCAAGAGAAGTACAGAAAGAAGCAACACAGGTGTAGAAAGAGGCAAGAGGGGTGCAGATAGAGGCAAGAGAAGTGCAGAGAGAAGAAACAGAGGTGCAGAAAGAGTCAGGAGAGGTGCAGAAAGAGGGAAGAGGGGTGCAGAAAGAGGCAAGACGGGTGCAGAAAGAAGCAAGAGAGGTGCAGAAGGAGGCAAGCGGGGTGCAGAAAGAGGCAAGAGGGGTGCAGAAATTTACAAGAGAGGTGCAGAAAGAAGCAACAGAGGTGCAGAAGGAGACAAGAGAACTGTAGAAAGAGGCAAGAGAGTTACAGAAACAGGCAAGAGAGGTGCAGAGAAAGGGAGCAGGTGTGCAGAAAGAGGCAAGAGAGGTGCAGAAAGAGGGAAGAAGGGTGCAGAAAGAGGCAAGAGGGGTGCATAAAGAAGCAACAGAAGTGCAGAAAGAAGCAAGAGAAGTGCAGAAAGAAGCAACAGAGGTGCAGAAAGAGGCAAGAGGGGTACAGAAAGAGGCAAGAGAAGTGCAGAAAGAAGAAACAGAGCTGCAGAAAGAGGCAAGAGAGGTACAGAAACAGGGAAGAGGGGTGCAGAAAGAGGCAAGAGAAGTGCAGAAAGAGGCAACAGAGTTGCAGAAACAGGCAAAAGAGGTGCAGAAAGAATCAAGAGCAGTGCAGAAAGAGGCAAGAGAGTTGCAGAAACAGGCAAGAGAGGTGCAGAGAAAGGGAAGAGGGACGTAGAAAGAGGCAAGAGGAGTGCCGAAAGAAGCAACAGAAGTGCAGAAGGAAGCAAGAGAAGTGCAGAAAGAAGCAACAGAGGTGTTGAAAGAGGCAGGAGGGGTGCAGATAGAGGCAAGAGAAGTGCAGAGAGAAGAAACAGAGGTGCAGAAAGAGTCAAGAGTGGTGCAGAAAGAGGGAAGAGGGGTGCAGAAAGAGGCA
The DNA here is from genome assembly GCA_963921515.1 of Calotriton arnoldi. Lineage (NCBI taxonomy): Eukaryota > Metazoa > Chordata > Amphibia > Caudata > Salamandridae > Calotriton > Calotriton arnoldi. The sequence goes on along the minus strand of CAWUFW010023227.1, from coordinate 50,889 downwards.
AGACGGGTGCAGAAAGAAGCAAGAGAGGTGCAGAAATTTACAAGAGAGGTGCAGAAAGAAGCAACAGAGGTGCAGAAGGAGACAAGAGAACTGTAGAAAGAGGCAAGAGAGTTACAGAAACAGGCAAGAGAGGTGCAGAGAAAGGAAGCAGGTGTGCAGAAAGAGGCAAGAGAGGTGCAGAAAGAGGGAAGTGGGGTGCAGAAAGAGGCAAGAGGGGTGCATAAAGAAGCAACAGAAGTGCAGAAAGAATCAAGAGAAGTGTAGAAAGAAGCAACAGAGCTGCAGAAAGAGGCAAGAGGGGTACAGAAAGAGGCAAGAGAAGTGCAGAAAGAAGCAACAGAGCTGCAGAAAGAGGCAAGAGAGGTACAGGAAGAGGGATGCAGAAAGAGGAAAGAGAAGTGCAGAAAGAGGCAAGAGTGTTGCAGAAACAGGCAAAAGAGGTGCAGAAAGAATCAAGAGCAGTGCAGAAAGAGGCAAGAGAGTTGCAGAAACAGGCAAGAGAGGTGCAGAGAAAGAGAAGAGGGATGCAGAAAGAGGCAAGGGGAGTGCAGAAAGAAGCAACAGAAGTGCAGAAAGAAGCAAGAGAAGTGCAGAAAGAGGCAAAAGAGGTGCAGAAAGAGGCAAGAGGGGTGCAGAAAGAGGTAAGAGAAGAGCAGAAAGAAGAAACAGAGGTGCAGAAAGAGGCAAGAGAGGTGGAGAAAGAGGGAAGAGGGGTGCAGAAAGAGGCAAGATGGGTGCAGAAAGAGGAAAGACGGGTGCAGAAAGAAGCAAGAGAGGTGCAGAAGGAGGCAAGCGTGGTGCAGAAAGAGGCAAGAGGGGTGCAGAAATTTACAAGAGAGGTGCAGAAAGAAGCAACAGAGGTGCAGAAGGAGACAAGAGAACTGTAGAAAGAGGCTAGAGAGATGCAGAGAAAGGGAGCAGGTGTGTAGAAAGAGGTAAGAGAGGTGCAGAAAGAGGGAAGAAGTGTGCAGAAAGAGGCAAGAGGGGTGCATAAAGAAGCAACAGAAGTGCAGAAAGAAGCAAGAGAAGTGCAGAAAAAGCAACAGAGGTGCAGAAAGATGCAAGAGAGGTACAGAAAGAGGGAAGAGGGGGACAGAAAAGGCAAGAGGGATGCTGAAAGAAGCAAGAGCAGTGCAGAAAGAACCAACAGAGGTGCAGAAAGAGACAAGAGAGGTGCAGAAAGAGGGAAGAAGGGTGCAGAAAGAGGCAAGAGGGGTGCATAAATAAGCAACAGAAGTGCAGAAAGAAGCAAGAGAAGTGCAGAAAGAAGCAACAGAGGTGCAGAAAGAGGCAAGAGGGGTACAGAAAGTGTAGGAAGGTGGAATCTGACTATATGGTTGCCCCCACTTTTTTTCCTGGTGTTTTGCTGGTTTATGACTTCGTTGGACTGGGATCCTGCTATTCAGGGCCCCAGTCTATCTGCTTCCTCTATAAAATGGTTTCCATGTGCCTTAGGCACATCGCTGATTGGAGTCTGGAGTGCCCTTAAAAGTCCCTAGTATATGGTATACTATGTACCCAGGGCATAGGTACCTCAGAGGCCTACCAGGGGCTGCAGCATGTATTGTGCCACCCCTGGAAGGCCATCCAAACTGACACCACAGGTATGCTACTGCAGCCTGGGTAAGGTGGTGCATGCACCCCTTACTGTGATATAGGCTACCTATATCACTACATACATACACACATATAAACCTATAAGTCACTCCTATGGCAGGCCTTATCAATCCTGAAGGCAGAGTGCGTGGTTCCTATGTGAGAGGGTGCCCCTGCATGAGCAGGGCCCCTCTGCAGCATTCGGAGACCCTTCTCTGATGCTGTTTGTAGTGCAGCCTGACCATATACTCTTAAGCGCATTATAACCTCGCGTTAAATGCTAACTTTGGGATGGCTGCACGGAAACATATCGTGTTTGGTGTCAAACATCTTGAAATACTACCCCCCCGCCAGTTCTGGCGGCGGGGGTAGCATTCCACCCTTCTAGAGGGAAAGACATGTACACACCGGTATGCCTGGTACTGACTTTCCAAGCCCTGGCATCACAAAATGGATGCCGCTGCCACAGACACGAGTCTGGCCTCCTGCTGCTGACCGAAACTCCGGCAGGGGAGGCCTGTGCAATAGGTTTCCTGTCCCAGGGAGGTGTGACCACCTCCCCAGACAGGATAGTGTGTATTGGGGCTGGGCGGGAGCACTCTCTGGTGCTTTGAAGTCCTGCACTGGGGGCACACTTGGTGTCCCTGTGCATACCCCAGTTCAAACAGGATCAGGGGCTTGCAGCCCCTGCTTTGGCGCGAACTAGACAAAGGGAAAGGGGTGTAACCACCCCTCTGCCCTGACCCTCCCATAGGTGGGGTCACAGAGTATGTCCAACCCCCTACCTTAGTATAAGTAAGGGAACCCAGTCCTTAGGACTTTAGATTTACCTGGACGAAACTCTGATACAGAATCCTGGACCTTCGACGCTCTACTTTAAGATTAGAGGACTGAAGAATCTCCCTTGGGGTCAAGGAGTGACTCCCCTGCTTGGCAGGCACCAAAGAAGCAATTGTCTGGTCCGCATCGCTGAAGCTCCCGTCGGACGCCAAAGTCTTTGCATCACCAGATGTAGATTTCCAGACTTCTCCGAGGCTGTCCTGAGTCTCCAGCAAAGCTGAGGCCCGTAGCTGTCGTGGGTAACGTGGAACCATGACCCCTGGACACCAAACGCATTTGCAAGTGCATCCTCTTCTGGGTCTCCCATGAAGTCGTGCTTTGGTCTCCGAATAGCCCCAGCCTCCAGCACCAACTGCACCGAAGATCACTGGCCTCCACTCCACGAGTGTCCTGTGAGTTAGCTCCACGTGCATCGTCTCGAGGCTCCTTGGCGGTCGCTAGTCCGTTGGCTAGTAGGCCCTCCTGAAGGCCAATCTTTTTCTGCTTGGGCTCCCTGGTTGCTCCAGGTGTGCCCTGACTTATCCTCACTGGGTGAGACCCCCAGACCTTGCTGGTCTGCAACATCGTCCTTCTTTGCTTTCCACGAGACTTGCCGTTGCCAAGGCTTGTTGGGTCCAATCCGGTCGCCGACACCCCTGCAATCGACAGACGTTGTGGGACAGCTCGAATCCAGCTCCTGGTTGTCGTCGACACCTCCTGGACCTCGTGGCTGAAGAGTCAAGATGACCATCAACCTACCTGAAGCACTCGACATCGGTGGGCATCTGCTCATCGCCTTCCTGGTCACTGGCTAGTGACCCAGACTCTGTCCCCTCTGCTTTCAGGTTCTTCAGATCTTCGATCCACCTTTGGATCCACCCGAACACTTTCGACTTGGTCGCCAGCAGCACTTTGCAGCAGATCGCCATAGAAAGCGACGACGAAACCCGACCCCGAAAGACACCTATGAACCCGGCTTCCCTGGGTGAGGTAACTTGAGTACTCCGGTGCTCCTGTGGGTATAGACACTAGAACAGCCTAGTTCTCAAAGGGTTTGCTCCAAGTCCTCCTCTAAGTGTCCCTTTTCTTTTAAATTCTAATTGCGACTTTCCCCATAGAAGTTAACGGTGGTTCGCGGTTGTGTTCCTACACTGCACGCGTCCCCCGTGGGTCACCTGTGTCACTGCCTTGGGTGGTTCCTTGTGGTCCAAGCACTTCTACAGGCTCTAGGCCTTGTGTCTAGCTCAGTCGTGGTTCTTATACCACTTTATTGGTATATGGTTTGGTACGCCCCTGGGGCTCAAACGTGTATTTGTGCTATTACTGTAGATAACTAACTCGTAACGTATGTATTTCGAACTCTAGCCTCATAAAGAGACTAGAGGGGTGTGTTTAGTAATAAATACATATATTTTGAATATATACCTGGGGTGGTCCTCTTTCATTTGGTCACTCAAGAGATAATAGACTGGTAAAACAAGCTGCTTTACATTCCTTCAAGACTTAGCCTGAAGGCTGCTCTCCTTAGCTACCACTAGGATAGCTTTCAATAAAGGTTGTCTTTAACCTATCTCCAATAAGGGGTTGTTTGGACTGGTGCAAGGTGCCCACTATAATTAGTGGACAGCATATGCCAGGCCAACTTCTCACAGAAAGAGGCAAGAGAAGTGCAGAAAGAAGAACCAGAGCTGCAGAAAGAGGCAAGAGAGGTACAGAAAGAGGGAAGAGGGGTGCAGAAAGAGGCAAGAGAAGTACAGAAAGAGGCAAGAGAGTTGCAGAAACAGGCAAAAGAGGTGCAGAAAGAATCAAAAGCAGTGCAGAAAGAGGCAAGAGAGTTGCAGAAACAGGCAAGAGAGGTGCAGAGAAAGGGAAGAGGGACATAGAAAGAGGCATGAGGAGTGCAGAAAGAAGCAACAGAAGTGCAGAAGGAAGCAAGAGAAGTACAGAAAGAAGCAACAGAGGTGTTGAAAGAGGCAAGAAGGGTGCAGATAGAGGCAAGATAAGTGCAGAGAGAAGAAACAGAGGTGCAGAAAGAGTCAAGAGAGGTGCAGAAAGAAGGAAGAGGGGTGCAGAAAGAGGCAATACGGATGCAGAAAGAAGCAAGAGAGGTGCAGAAATTTACAAGAGAGGTGCAGAAAGAAGCAACAGAGGTGCAGAAGGAGACAAGAGAACTGTAGAAAGAGGCAAGAGAGTTGTAGAAACAGGCAAGAGAGGTGCAGAGAAAGGGAGCAGGGGTGCAGAAAGAGGCAAGAGAGGTGCAGAAAGAGGGAAGAAGGGTGCAGAAAGAGGCAAGAGGGGTGCACAAAGTGTGAGAAGTTGGCCTGGCATATGCTGTCCACTAATTATAGTGGGCACCTTGCACCAGTCCAAACAACCCCTTATTGGAGATAGGTTAAAGACAACCTTTATTGAAAGCTATCCTAGTGGTAGCTATGGAGAGCAGCCTTCAGGCTAAGTCTTGAAGGAATGTAAAGCAGCTTGTTTTACCAGTCTATAATCTCTTTAGTGACCAAATGAAAGAGGACCACACCAGGTATATATTCAAAATATATGTATTTATTGCTAAACACACCCGTCTAGTCTCTTTATGAGGCTAGAGTTCGAAGTACATAAGTTATAAGTTAGTTATCTACAGTAATAGCACAAATACACGTTTGAGCCCTAGGGCGTACCAAAACCATATACCAATAAAGTGGTATAAGAGCCACGACTGAGCTAGACACAAGGCCTAGAGCCTGTAGAAGTGCTTGGACCACAAGGAACCACCCAAGGTAGTGACACAGGGGACCCACGGGGGACAGCGTGCAGTGTGAGAACACAGCCGCGAATCGCCGTTGACTTCTATGGGGAAAGTCGCGGTTGGAAGTTTAAAGAAAAGGGACACTGTAGGAGAGTAGGATCTGCCTCTTATGTTGCCCCCACTTTTTTTCTGATGTTTACACTGGTTTCTGGCTATAGTCTGGCTGGGACCCTGCCAATCAGGGCCCCAGCCTCTCTGTTCTCTCTAAACGATTTGGGGTGCCCTCTAGGTGCACTAGTGATTGGATACTGTGGTACCTTATGAGTCCCTAGTAATTGGTACCTTAGGTACAAAGGGCATAGGTACTTCACAGGCCTACCAGGGGCTGAAGCATGTATTATGCCACCCCTGGGAAGCAGACTAAATCTGACACCACAGGCCTGCTACTGCAGCCTGGGTGAGGAAGTGCTAGCACCCCTCACTGAGATATAGGTCCCCTATATCTCTCCTGCACACACATTGAGACTTATCAGTCACCCCTAAAGCAGGCCCTATCAATCCTGAGGGCAGGGTGCTTAGTTTCCATGTGAGGGGGTGCCTCTGCCTGAGCAGGGCCCCTCTGCAGCTCTCAGAGTCCATTCTCTGGGGCTGTTTGTGGATGCGGTTAAACCATATACTTTTAAGTGCATTATATCCTCGCGGTAGAATGCTAACTTTGGAATGGCTGCATCGAAACATGTCGTGTTTGGTGTCAAACATCTTGGAATACTACCCCCCGCCAGTCCTGGCGGTGGGGGTAGCATTCCACCCTTCTAGAGGGATAGACATGTACCTACTGTGGAAACGCGGTAGAATCCTGCAGAGCCCTGGCATCACAAAATGGATGCCACCAGTCACAGACACTGGGCTGCCCTCCTGCTGATGACCAACACTCGCAGTGGAGGAAGCCCAACAACAGATATCCTGTCCCAAAGGGGTGTGACCACCTTCCAGACAGGGTTTAGTGTATTGGGGCTGGGTGGGTGCACTCTTAGAGTGCTTTGAAGTCCTGCACTGGGGAGCAGAAGGCTCCTCTGTGCATACCCCAGTTCAAACCGGCTCAGGGGCTACCTGCCCCTGCTCTGGCATGAAACTGGACAAAGGGAAGTGGGTGTAGCAACCCACTCCCCTGACCCTCCCATAGGTAGGGTCATAGAGCTAGTCCCACCCTTTCTTTTAGTATAAGAGGGGGAACCTGTGCATTGCAAAATAGATTTCCCTGGACGACGCTCTGAAGAAGAATCCCAGACCTTCGACATTCCACTACCTTTGGAAGACTGAAGAATCTCCCTTGGAGTCAAGGAGTGAGTCCCCTGCTTGGCAGGCACCAAAAACTACAAACGACGGTCGCAAACTACGCCGCTCCCGCCGGAGTCCGAAGCCCCTGCAGCCCAAGAAGTGGATTTCCTGACTTCCAAAGGCCATCGTGAGTCCCCAGCGAAGCTGAGGCCAGTGGACCCCAAGAGTGACGAGGAACCGCGACTCCTGGGTACTGTGCACTATTGTCGAGTGCAACCCCTTAGCAACGTTCCACGAACTTCTGCTTTGGACCGCGTATGGTCCTAGCCTCCAGCAGGAATTCCTCCGAAGATCAGAGGCCTACCACGTTCTGAGTGACCGTGGGCCCCTGTTGAGCGAATCCTCCCAAGGCGTCTTTGCGATCCCTTACCAGCCGGCTTGTGGGTCCCCAGAAGACTTTCTAAAGAAACCAAAGGGCTCCCCTAGTTGCTCCAGGCCTGCCCTGACTTACCGTCGCTGGGTGAGTCCCACAGACCTTGCTGGTCTGCGCCATTGCCTCTTTACACTTTCCCCAAGACTTGCTGTTACCAAGGCTTGTTGGCTCCAATCGAGTCACCGACACCGCAGTAAGCAGCAGACATTGTGGGACACGCCGAATCCAGCTCCTGGACATCGTTGACGCCTCCTGGACCTCGTGGCTGAAGAGTCAAGGCACCTGCGAACGACCTGAGTCTTGCGACAACGGTGGGCATCCATCTTCCTTGCCCCGAGTCACTGCCAAGTGACTTTGAACACTGTCCCCTCTGCTTTCAGGTCTTCCATCTTCTGAATCCAGGCTTGGATTCCTCCGGACACTTCTCCTGTCGCCGCAAGCAGCAAGTCATCACTGGCTTCCATTGAAAACGACGCCGCGACCTGACACCAAAGAACACCTATGCACCCGGCTCCCCTGGGTGAGGTAACTTCAGCACTATGGTGCTCCTGTGGGTGTGGGCCCTAGAACTACTTACCCTATAAGTGACTTGCTTGTAGCTACCCTAGAAGTGCCCTAAAACTCTTATTTTCTAAGTGCGACAATTGCGCTGACTCGTACAGGGTTCGCGTCTGTGTTAGACACATCGCGTCCATCTCCCTTGTAACACTATCTAGAACTGTGTCCTTCGACTCGTACTGACTCCGATCGGTGTTCGCCTCGAACACAAGGGGCCTGTAACATTGAGATCTCCATTGCGCTGACTCGCACAAGGTTCGCGTCTGTGTTAGACACAGCGCGTCCATCTCCCTTGCAACTCTATCTGTAACCGCGTCCTTCGACTCGTACAAGGACCGATCGGTGTGTTCGCCTCGAACACGCAAGGGACCTTTAACATTGAAATCTCAATCGCGTCTGTGCGCATAGACTCGTACAGGACTCGCACCGGTGCCAGGACACCGCGTCCGTCCCCTGTGGGTCTCCTACAACTACCTGGGGTGGTTCTTGGGGTCCCTCGATTCTAGATGCCCTAGACCTAGGTCTAGCCAAACTAAGATTGTGATATTCGATTGTGCTAAACTTATTTTGATAACATTTGACTTGTACATATGTTCCTGACTTCTAATCTCATAAAGAGATTAGTAGAGAGTGTTTATTAATAAATACATATACATTTGATATATATACCTGTGTGGTGTCTTTTCATTTGGTGATTCAAGAGATTGTGTGGTAAAACAAGCTGCTTTACATTCCTTCAAGACTTAGCCTGAAGGCTGCTCTCCACAGCTACCACTAGGATAGCTTTCTATAAAGGTTGTCTTAAACCTATCTACCATAAGAGTCGAATTGTTCTGGTGCAAGGTGTCCACTTTAATTAGTGAACAGCATATACCAGGCCAACTTCTCACAGACACTTTGAGGAGGACTTGGAGCAAACCCTTTTAGAACTAGGCTGTTCTAGTGTCAATACCCACGGGAGCACCGGAGTACTCGAGTTACCTCACCTAGGGGAGCCGGGTGCATAGGTGTCTTTCGGGTCGGGTTTCGTCGTCGTTTTCAATGGCGATCTGCTGCAAAGTGCTGCTGGCGGCCAAGTCGAAAGTGTTCGGGTGGATCCAAAGGTGGATCGAAGATCTGAAGAACCTGAAGGCAGAGGGGACAGAGTCTGGGTCACTAGCCAGTGACCAGGAAGGCGATGAGCAGATGCCCACCGATGTCGAGTGCTTCAGGTAGGTTGACAGTTGTCTTGACTCTTCAGCCACGAGGTCAAGGAGGCGTTGACGACAACCAGGAGCTGGATTCGAGCTGTCCCACAACGTTTGTCGATTGCAGGGGTGTCGGTGACCGGATTGGACCCAACAAGCCTTGGCCACGGCAAGTCTCGTGGAAATGGAAGAAGGACGATGGTGCAGACCAGCAAGGTCTGTGGGACTCACCTAGTGAGGGCAAGTCAGGGCATGCATGGAGCAACCAGTGAGCCCAAGCAGAAGAAGATTGGCCTTCGGGAGGGCCTACTAGCCAATGGACTAGCGACTGTGAAGGAGCCTCAAGTGGACGCACTTGGAGCTGGCTCACAGGACACTCGTGGAGTGGAGGCCAGTGATCTTCGGTGCAGTTGGTGCTGGAGGCTGGGGCTACTCGGAGCCCAAAGCACAACTTCATGGAACACCCAGAAGAGGATACACTTGCAAATGTGATCGGTGTCCAGGGGTCACAGTTCCACGTTACCCACAACAGCTACGGGCCTCAGCTTTGCTGGGGACTCAGGGCAGCCTCGGGGAAGTCTGGAAATCCACCTCTTGTGATGCAGAGACTTCGGCGTCCGGTGGGAGCTTCAGTGATGCAGACCGGACAATTGCTTCTTTGGTGCCTGCCAAGCAGGGGAGTCACTCCTTGACCCCAAGGGAGATTCTTCAGTCCTCTAATCTTAAAGTAGAGTGTCGAAGGTCCAGGATTCTGTGTCAGAGTTTCGTCCAGGTAAATCTAAAGTCCTAAGGACTGGGGTCCCATACTTATACCAAGTTAGGGGTTGGACATACTCTGGGGACCCACCTATGGGAGGGTCAGGGCAGAGGGGTGGTTACACCCCTTTCCCTTTGTCCAGTTTCACGCCAGAGCAGGGGCTGGAAGCCCCTGAGCCGGTTTGAACTGGGGTATGCACAGGGACACCAAATGTGCCCCCAGTGCAGGACTTCAAAGCACCAGAGAGTGCTCCCGCCCAGCCCCAATACACACTATCCTGTCTGGGGAGGTGGTTACACCTCCCTGGGACAGGAAACCTATTGTCCAGGCCTCCCCTGCCGGAGTTTCAGTCAGCAGCAGGAGGCCAGACTCGTGTCTGTGGCAGCGGCATCCATTTTGTGATGCCAGGGCTTGGAAAGAAGTTACCGGGCAGGCCGGTGTGTACATGTCTCTCCCTCTAGAAGGGTGGAATGCTACCCCCGCCGCCAGAACTGGCGGGGGGGTAGTATTCCAAGATGTTTGATGGCAAACACAACATGTTTCCGTGCAGCCATCCCAAAGTTAGCATTTAACGCGAGGTTATAATGCGCTTAAGAGTATATGGTCAGGCTGCACTACAAACAGCATCAGAGAAGGGTCTCCGAACGCTGCAGAGGGGCTCTGCTCATGCAGGGGCACCCTCTCACATAGGAACCAAGCCCTCTGCCTTCAGGATTGATAAGGCCTGCCGTAGGAGTGACTTATAGGTTTATATGTGTGTATGTATGTAGTGATATAGGTAGCCTTTATCACAGTAAGGGGTGCATGCACCACCTTACCCAGGCTGCAGTAGCAGACCTGTGGTGTCATTTTGGATGGCCTTCCAGGGGTGGAACAATACATGCTGCAGCCCCTGGTAGGCCTCTGAGGTACCTATGCCCTGGGTTCATAGTATACCATATACTAGGGACTTATAAGGGCACTCCAGATTCCAATCAGAGATGTGCCTAAGGCACATGGAAACCATTTTAGAGAGGAAGCAGCTAGGCTGGGGTTCTGATTAGCAGGGCCCCAGCCAGACTTAAGTCGAAAAACAGTGAAGCATCAGCAAAAAGTGGGGGTACCCATGTGAAGCAGATCCTACTCTCCTACATAAAGAAGCAACAGAAGTGCAGAAAGAAGCAAGAGAAGTGTAATAAGAAGCAACAGAGCTGCAGAAAGAGGCAAGAGGGGTACAGAAAGAGGCAAGAGAAATGCAGACAGAAGCAACAGAGCTGTAGAAAGAGGCAAGAGAGGTACAGAAAGAGGGAAGAGGGGTGCAGAAAGAGGCAAGAGAAGTGCAGAAAGAGGCAAGAGAGTTACAGAAATAGGCAAAAGAGGTGCAGAAAGAATCAAGAGCAGTGCAGAAAGAGGCAAGAGAGTTGCAGAAACAGGCAAGAGAGGTGCAGAGAAAGGGAAGAGGGATGCAGAAAGAGGCAAGAGGAGTGCAGAAAGAAGCAACAGAAGTGCAGAAAGTAGCAAGAGAAGTGCAGAAAGAGGCAAGAGGAGTGCAGAAAGAGGCAACAGAGGTGCAGAAAGAGGCAAGAGGGGTGCAGATAGAGGTAAGAGAAGAGCAGAAAGAAGAAACAGAGGTGCAGAAAGAGGCAAGAGAGGTGGAGAAAGAGGGAAGAGGGGTGCAGAAAGAGGCAAGACGGGTGCAGAAAGAGGAAAGACGGGTGCAGAAAGAAGCAACAGAGGTGCAGAAGGAGACAAGAGAACTGTAGAAAGAGGCTAGAGAAGTGCAGATAGAAGCAACAGAGGTGCAGAAAGAAGCAAGAGAGGTGCAGAAAGAGGGAAGAGGGGTGCAGAAAGAGGCAAGACAGGTACAGAAAGTAGCAAGAGAGGTGCAGAAGGAGGCAAGTGGGGTGCAGAGAGAGGGAAGAGGGGTGCAGAAATTTACAAGAGAGGTGCAGAAAGAAGCAACAGAGATGCAGAAAGAGGCAAGAGACGTGCAGAAGGAGGCAAGCGTGGTGCAGAAAGAGGCAAGAGGGGTGCAGAAAAAGGCAAGAGGGATGCCGAAAGAAGCAAGAGCAGTGCAGAAAGAACCAACAGAGGTGCGGAAAGAGACAAGAGAGGTGCAGGAAAAGGGAAGAAGGGTGCCAAAAGAGGCAAGAGAGTAGCAGAAAGAAGCAACAGAAGTGCAGAAAGAAGCAAGAGAAGTGCAGAAAGAAGCAATAGAGGTACAGAAAGAGGCAAGAGGGGTACAGAAAGAGGCAAGAGAAGTGCAGAAAGAAGAAACAGAGGTGCAGAAAGAGGCAAGAGAGGTACAGAAAGAGGGAAGAGGGGTGCAGAAAGAGGCAAGAGGGTGCAGAGATTTGCAAGAGAGGTGCAGAAAGAAGCAAGAGCAGTGCAGAATGAAACAACTGAGGTGCAGAAGGAGCCAAGAGGGATACAGAAAGAGGCAAAAGAAGTGCAGAAACAAGCAAAAGAGGTGCAGAAAGAGGCAAGAGAACTGCAGAAAGCGGCAAGAGACTCGCAGAAACAGGCAAGAGAGGTGCAGAAAAAGGGAACATGTGTGAGAAGTTGGCCTGGTATATGCTGTCCACTAGTTATAGTGGGCACCTTGCACCAGGCCAATCGACCTTTATTGATGATAGGTTTAAAGACAACCTTTATTGAAGCTATCCTAGTGGTAGCTATGGGGAGCAGCCTTCAGGCTAAGTCTTGGAGGAATGTAAAGCAGCTTGTTTTACCAGTCTATAATCTCTTGAGTGACCAAATGAAAGGAGAACCACACCAGGTATATATATATAAAATATATGTATTTATTACTAAACACAACCCAATAGTCTCTTTATGAGGCTAGAGGTGAAAGTACACAAGTTACAAGTCAAATAGCACAGTAAAATAGCACAATATACGATTAGCCCTAGGGGCGTACCAAACCATATATTAAGAAAGTGGTATAAGAACCACGACTTAAGTAGACACAAGGCCTAGAGCCTGTAGAATCGCTGGGACCCCAAGGAACCACCCAAGGTAGTGACACAGGGGACCCACGGGGGCTGTCTGCAGTGTGTGAACACAGCCGCGAGCTCCGTTAAAGTCTATGGGAAAGTCGCGGTTATCGTTTTAGAGTTTAAGGACACTTAGAAATGGACTAGGACCAAACCCTCTTGGACTTAGACAGTTCTAGGGTTAACACCCACGGGAGCACCGGAGTACTTGAGTTACCTCACCCAGGGAAGCCGGGTGCATAGGTGTCGAATGGTTTCGGGTCGCGGCATCGATTTCAATGGCCGCCTGCCACGAAGTGCTGCTGCCGGGAAGATGCGAAGTGTCCGAAGAGATCCAAGCCTGGATCGGAGATGAGAAGAACCTGAAAGCAGAGGGGACAGAGTCTGGGTCACTTGCCAGTGACCAGGGGCACGATAGTCGAATGCCCACCGATGTCGGGTGCTTCAGGTGAAAGAGGTGAAGCTTGACTCTTCAGCCACAAGGACCAGGAGGTGTCAACGACAACCAGGAGGTGGATTCGAGCTGTCCCACAAAGGATGTCGAATGCTGCAGCATTGGTGTCCGGATTGAACACAACAAGCCTTGGCAACAGCAACCCATGCAGAAAGGAGAAAGATGCTTCTGTGCAGACCAGTAAGGTCTGAGGGACTCACCACTCAGTGGGGAGTCAGGGCACGTCTGGAGCAACCAGAGAAGCCCAAAGAAAATCAGAGTTGCCTTCACAGGGACCCACCAGTTGATGGACCATGGGTCGCAAAGGAGCCTTGAGCGGAAATGCAAGAAGCAGGCCCACGGAACATTCGTGGAGTGTAGACTCACAATCTTCAGTGTAAATGGTGCTCGGGGACTGGGCTACAATTAACCCAAAGCAGGACTTCAAGAGTCATTGAGAAGTTGATGCACTAGCAAATGTGCACGGTGTCCAGGGGTTCCGGTTCCACATCACTCGTGAGGGCTGCGGGTCTCAGCTTTGCTGTGGACTCGGGTTGGCCTCTGAGAAGTCTGGAAATCCTCTTCCTGGGCTGCAAGTACTTCGGAGTCCGGTGGGAGCTTCAGAGGTGCAGACCGGCAAATGCTTTGTTGGTGCCTGCCAAGCAGGGGAGTCACTCCTTGACCCCAAGGGAGATTTCTTCAGTCCTCTAGTTTAGTAGAGCGTCGAAGTTCCAGGATTCAGTTGCAGAGTTTCATCCAGGGATATCTAAAGTCCTGTTGCCAGGGTTCCCTTACTTATACTAAAGAAAGGGGTTGGACTAACTCTGGGGACCCACCTATGGGAGGGTTTGGAAAGAGGGGTGGCTACACCCATTTCCTTTGTCCAGTTTCACGCCAGAGCAGGGGGTAGCCCATGCAACCGGTTTGAACTGGGGTATGCACGAGGACACCAAATGTGCCCCCAGTGCAGGACTTCAAAGCACTCAGAGAGTGCACCCACCCAGCCCCAATCCACTAAGGCCTGTCTGGGAGGTGGTCACACCTCCCTGTGACAGGAAACCTATTGTCCAGGCCTCCCCTGCCGGAGTTTCGGTCAGCAGTAGGAGGCCAGACTCGTGTCTGTGGCTGCAGCATCCATTTTGTGATGCCAGGGCTCTGTTAGCTGGTACTGGGTATACCGGTGCTGTCATGTCTCTCCCTCTAGAAGGGTGGAATTCTACCCCGCCACCAGGACTGGTGGGGGGGGGGGTAGGATTCCAAGGTGTTTGACACCAAACACGACATGTTTCCGTGCAGCCAGTCCAAAGTTAGCATTTTACTGCGAGGTTATAATGCACTTAAGAGTATATGGTCAGGCTGCACCACAGACAACCCCGGATAGGAGATTCCAAGGGCTGCAGAGGGGCTCTGCTCATGCATGGGCACCCTCTCACATATAACCAAGCACCCTGCCTTCAGGATTGATAAGGCCTGCCATAGGGGTGACTGATAGGTATCTATGTGCAGTGTTAGGTTAGATATAGTGAACCTATATCTCTGTAAGGGGTGCATGAACCACCTCACTCAGGCTGCAGTAGCAGTCCTGTGGTGTCATTTTGGATGGCCTTCCAGGGGTGGCACAATACATGCTTCAGCCCCTGGTAGGCCTCTGGGGTACCTATGCCCTGGGTACATAGTATACCATATACTAGGGACTTATAAGGGCACTCCAGAATCCAATCTGGGATGTACCTAAAGTACATGGAATCAATTTAGAGAGGAAGCAGCTAGGCTGGGGTCCTGGATAGCAAGGCCCCAGCCAGACAAAAGTCGAAAAACAGTGAGACATCAGCAAAAAGTGGGGGTAACCATAAGAGGCAGCTCCTACTCTCCTACAACATGGGTGCAGAAAGAGGCAAGAGAGGTCCAGAAAGAGGGAAGAAGGGTGCAGAAATAGGCAAGAGGAGTGCAGAAAGAAGCAACAGAAGTGCAGAAAGAAGCAAGAGAAGTGCAGAAAGAAGCAACAGAGGTGCAGAAAGAGGCAAGAGGGGTGCAGAAAGAGGCAGGAGAAGTGCAGATAGAAGCAACAGAGGTGCAGAAAGAGGCAAGAGAGGTGCAGAAAGAGGGAAGAGGGGTGCAGAAAGAGGCAAGACAGGTGCAGAAATAAGCAAGAGAGGTGCAGAAGGAGGCAAGCGGGGTGCAGAGAGAGGGAAGAGGGGTGCAGAAATTTACAAGAGAGGTGCAGAAAGAAGCAACAGAGGTGCAGAAGGAAGCAAGAAAAGTGCAGAAAGAAGCAACAGAGGTGCAGAAAGAGGCAAGAGACATGCAGAAAGCGGGAAGAGGGGTGCAGAAAGAGACAAGACAGGTGCAGAAAGAAGCAAGAGAGGTGCAGAAGGAGGCAAGCGTGGTGCAGAAAGAGGCAAGAGGGGTGCAGAAATTTACAAGAGAGGTGCAGAAAGAAGCAACAGAGGTGCAGAATTAGACAAGAGAACTGTAGAAAGAGGCAAGAGAGTTGCAGAAACAGGCAAGAGAGGTGCAGAAAAAGGGAGCAGGGGTGCAGAAAGAGGCAAGAGAGATGCAGAAAGAGGGAAGAAGGATGCAGAAAGAGGCAAGAGGGGTGCATAAACAAGCAAAAGAAGTGCAGAAGGAAGGAAGAGAAGTGCAGAAAGAAGCAACAGAGGTGCAGAAAGAGGCAAGAGGGGTACAGAAAGAGGCAAGAGAAGTATTGAAAGAAGCAACAGAGGTGCAGAAAGAGGCAAGAGAGGTACAGAAAGAGGGTAGAGGGGTGCAAAAAGAGGCAAGAGGGTGCAGAAATGTGCAAGAGAGGTGCAGAAAGAAGCAAGAGCAGTGCAGAAAGAAACAACAGAGGTGCAGATGGAGCCAAGCGGGGTAGAGAAAGAGGCAAAAGAAGTACAGAAACCAGCAAAAGAGGTGCGGAAAGAGGCAAGAGAACTGCAGAAAGAGGTAAGAGAGTTACAGAAACAGGCAAGAGAGGTGCAGAAAAAGGGAACAGAGTTGCAGAAAGAGGCAAGAGAGGCGCAGAAAGAGAAAAGAAGGGTGCAGAAAGAGGCAAGAGGAGTGCAGAAAGAAGCAACAGAAGTGCAGAAAGAAGCAACAGAGGTGCAGAAGCAGACAAGAGGGGTGCAGAAAGAGGGAACAGGTGTGCAGAAAGAGGCAAGAGAGGTGCAGAAAGAGGGAAGAAGGGTGCAGAAAGAGGCAAGAGTTGTGCATAAAGAAGCAACAGAAGTGCAGAATGAAGCAACAGAGGTGCAGAAAGAGGCAAGGGGGGTACAGAAAGAGGCAAGAGAAGTGCAGAAAGAAGCAACAGAGGTACAGAAAGAGGCAAGAGACGTGCAGAAAGAGGGAAGAGGGGTGCATAAAGAGGCAAGACAGGTGTAGAAAGAAGCAAGAGAGGTGCAGAAGGAGGCAAGCATGGTACAGAATGAGGCAAGAGGGGTGCAGAGATTTGCAAAAGAGGTGCAGAAAGAAGCAAGAGCAGTGCAGAAAGAGACAACAGAGATGCAGAAGGAGGCAAGAGGGGTACAGAAAGAGGCAAAAGAAGTACAAAAACAAGCAAAAGAGGTGCAGAAAGAGGCAAGAGGGGTGCAGAAAGAGGCAAAGGAGGTGCAGAAAGAGGCAAGAGAGGTACACAAAGAGGGAAGAAGGGTACAGAAAGAGGCAAGAGGGGTGCAGAAAGAAGCAAGAGAGGTATAGAAAGAAGCAAGAGAAGTGCAGAAAGAAGCAACAGAGGTAGAGAAAGAGGCAAGAGGGGTGCAGAAAGAGGCAAGATAAGTGCAGAAGGAAGCAACAGAGGTGCAGAAAGAGGCAAGAGAAGTGGAGAAAGAGGCAAGAGAGTTGCAGAAACAGGCAAAAGTGGTGCAGAAAGAGGGAACAGGGATGCAGACAGAGTCAAGAGAGGTGCAGAAAGAACCAACAGAGGTGCAGAACGAGGCAAGAGGGGTACAGAAATGTGCAAGAGAGTAGCAGACAGAAGCAAGAGCAAGAGCAGAAAGAACCAACAGAGATACAGAAAGAACCAACAGAGATGTAGAAAGAGGCAAAAGTGTTGCAGAAAGAGGCACGAGAAGTGCAGAAACCAGCATAAGATGTGCGACAAGAGGGGTGCAGAAAGAGGCAAGAGAGGAGCAGAAAGAGGGAAGAGAGATGCACACAGAGGCACGAAAGGGTGCAGAAATTTGCAAGAGAGGTGCAGAAAGAAGCAAGAGAAGTGCAGAAAGAAGCAACAGAGGTGCAGAAAGAGGCAAGAGGGCTGCAGAAAGAAGCAAGAGAACTGCAGAAAGAAGGAACATAGGTGCAGAAAGAGGCAAGAGGGGTGCAGACAGAGGCAAGAGAGGTGCAGATAGAAGGAAGAGGGGTGAAAGAGGCAAGAGGCGTGCAGAAATTTGCAGGACAGGTGCAGAAAGAAACAAGAGCAGTACAGAAACAGTCAATAGAGGTGCAAAAAGAAGTAAGAGGGGTGCAGAAAGAGGCAAGAGAAGTGCAGAAAGAAGCAACAGAGGTGCAGAAAGAGGCAGGAGAACTGTAGAAATAGGCAAGAGAGTTGCAGAAACAGGTAAGCGATGTGTTGAAAGAGGGAACAGGGGTGCAGAAAGAAGCAAGAGAGGTGCAGAAAGAGGGAAGAGAGGTGTAGAAAGAGGGAAGAAGGGTGCAGAAATTTGCGAGAGGTGCAGAAAGAAGCAAGAGCAGTGCAGTAAGAAACAACAGAGGTGCAGAAGGAGATAACTGGTATACAGAAAGAGGCAAAAGAAGTACAGAAACAAGCAAAAGAGGTGCAGAATGAGGCAAGAGGGGTATAGAAAGAGGCACGAGAGGTGCAGAAAGAGGCAAGAGTGGTGCATAAAGAGGGAAGAAGGGTGCAGAAAGAGACAAGAGGGGTGCAGAAAGAAGCAAGAGAGGTGCAGAAAGAAGCAAGAGAAGTGCAGAAATAAGCCACAGAGGTGCAGAAAGAGGCAAGTGGGGTGCAGAAAGAGGCAAGAGAAGTGCAGAACAAAGCATCAGAGGTGCAGAAAAAGGCAGGAAAAGTGCAGAAAGAAGCAAGAGAGGTGTAGAAAAAACCAACAGAGGTGCAGAAAGAGGCAAGAGGGGTGCAGAAATGTGCAAGAGAGTAGCAGACAGAAGCAAGAGCAGTGCAGAAAGAACTAACAGAGGTGCAGAAAGAGGCAAGAGGGGTGCAGAAAGAGGCAAGAGAAGTGCAGAAAAAAGCAAATAAGGTGCAGAAAGAGGCAAGAGGGGTGCAGAAAGAGGCAAGAGAGGAGCAGAAAGAGGCAAGAGAGGTGCACACAGAGGCACGAGGGGTACAGAAATTTGCAAGAGAGGTAGAGAAAGAGGCAAGAGAAGTGCAGAAGGAAGCAACAGAGGTGTAGAAAAAAGCAAGAAAAGTGCAGAAAGAGGTAAGAGAGTTACAGAAACAGGCAAAAGAGGTGTAGAAAGAGGGAACAGGGTTACAGACAGAGG
This sequence comes from Calotriton arnoldi, assembly GCA_963921515.1. Lineage (NCBI taxonomy): Eukaryota > Metazoa > Chordata > Amphibia > Caudata > Salamandridae > Calotriton > Calotriton arnoldi. Next base: position 32,659 of record CAWUFW010023227.1, on the reverse strand, counting down.
CAAGAGAGGTGCAGAACGAAGCAACAGAGGTGCAGAAAGAGGTAAAAGGGGTGCAGCAATGTGCAAGAGAGTAGCAGACAGAAGCAAGAGCAGTGCAGAAAGAACCAACAGAGGTGCAGAAAGAGTGAAGAGGGGTGCGTAAAGAGGCAAGAAAAGTGCAGAAAAAAGCAAATATGGTGCAGAAAGAGGCAAGAGGTGTGCAGAAAGAGGCAAGAGAGGAGTAGAAAGAGACAAGAGAGGTGCACTCAGAGGCACGAGGGGTGCAGAAATTTGCAAGAGAGGTACAGAAAGAAGAAAGAGAAGTGCAGAAAGAAGCAACAGAGGTGCAGAAAGAGGCAAGAGGGGTGCAGAAAGAAGCAAGAGAATTGCAGAAAGAAGCAACAGAGGTGCAGAAAGAGGCAAGAAGGGTGCAGAGAGAGGTAAGAGGGGTGCAGAAAGAGGCAGGAGGGGTGCAGAAATTTGCAAGACAGGTGCAGAAAGAAACAAGAGCAGTACAGAAACAACCAAGAGAGGAGCAGAAAGAGGCAAGAGGGGTGCAGAAAGAGGCAAGAGAAGTGCAGAAAGAAGCAACAGAGGTGCAGAAAGAGGCAATAGAACTGTAGAAAGAGGCAAGAGAGTTGCATAAAGAGGCAAGGGATGTGCAGAAAGAGGGAACAGGGGTGTAGAAATAGGCAAGAGAGGTGCAGAAAGAGGGAAGAGAGGTGTAGAAACAGGCAAGAGAGGTGCAGAAAGAGGGAAGAGGAGTGCAGAAAGAGGCAAGAGAGGTGCAGAAAGAGGGAAGAGGGGTGTAGAAATAGGCAAGAGGGGTGCAGAAAGAGGCAAGATGACTGCAGAAAGAAGCAACAGAGGTACAGAAAGAGACAAGAGAACAGAAACAGGCAAGAGAAGTGCAGAAAGAGGCAAGAGAGTTGCAGGAAGAAACGAGAGGTGCAGAAAAAAGCAAGAGAAGTGCAGAAAGAGGCAAGAGAAGTGCAGAAAAAGGAAGAAAGGTGCAGAAAGAAGCAAGAGAAATGCAGAAAGAGGCAAGAGAGGCGCAGAAACAAGCAAGAGTGGTTTGCACACTATTAGTACCAATCTAGCACCCACATTTAGCAATAAGTAAGAAGTGACCATTCTAGGTTTGAAAACGGCCTTCCACCACGCTATGCCACTTGTCGCTCCATTTTTGGTAACGTTTGAGCCATTTGAGCTAGAAACAAGGGTTTTTTTGTTCAAATCTGCAGATTATGCAGCAGATGATGGATTATGTTGCAAATGCGGAAAATGTATAATAGTGTGAAAGTTGGTGCAGCCAAACAGTCGCATAATTCCAATGGCCCTGCCCATACCTCTGACTAGGTCCAGAAGTGCTAGTCAGTGGTTCCTTCTTTTTTCTGTCTCATTGAGTTTATAGTTTAGCTTCTATGGAAACGAGGAAGACTAAACCTGAGGTTACCACTCCACAACACAGACTACCAAACCAAATAATTACTCTCCATAACATATAATCCCACTGTACATAATTTCTATACACTAAATACCACATACTTTCTATCCACATAATTTCACTGCACAACATACCACATAATTTCACTACACACAACATACATCCACTCCACTCCCAAAAAATATTAGTAAAAAACTTACGCCAATAGCTCTAACTCTTGCAAATGCGAGACCTATTACAAAGCAAATGCTTCTTTAACTGGTAGTCGTGTTTGCAGAGTGGTAGAGAAAGGGGGCTGGGCCTCCAACCAGCGCTCAGGAATTCCACTGTGTAGGACTTACAGGAGGTCCATAGGAGAAAGGGTACCCCCAAATACTTCTAGGTCCAAGAGTGGGGGGAATATAACAATCAAGAAAGAAAACCTCTGAACTGACCTATATTGCTTTTCAATGCGACCTCGAAGGGTTCAAACTTAGCAACCAGCTCAAAGAGAAATCACTTAGGATAATTCATGTACAAATAATGCATGTATCTTTATTAATTTTTTGCCTTAAAACGTAAGTTAATCATAAAATTACATCTCATGTGCAGTTGTCCTAATAATCAGATTAGACAATGATATATTCATACACTTAAATATCTACCACTGTTAGAATAAGATGGTAACATTTGAACAATCAATAAATGTTACAAACAGCTATAAAGTGCATTATATCACATTATAATCAGATCTTCATCTGTGGCTGTGTGGCAAGAAGAAGGACAAACAAATAAAATCTAAAAAACAACAATTATTTACAATCAAAAAATGTATACAATGAAAACACCCCACGCTTCACCTCACTACTGCATTCACTCCTCAACTAAACCCAAACACCCTGGCACTCATATACAAACACGGAACACTCTCTCATGGAGATCCTAAAAAGCTTAACAGGGACAGATGTGAGCGAATAATATTCCACTATCAGAATAATAATTGTATCCGTCTCTGAAGGGACTCTCCATACATATAGTAATAGTCTACGCGCGTTTCGGTGGGATTCACAATGGCACCACCTTCCTCAGGACATAAACATATTCAGATACATCCCGTATGGGATGAGCGAGGGGTATCTGTGAAACAACAATACCAAATAATGATTTATACATTGCTTCAATAGCTGGTTGCATTTCAATACATCGTAGTTTAATCCACCACCATCCTGATAAAAGATAATTCCCACATTCACCATTGAAAAAGTGCACAATAATTATGTCAAACAGAAAAAATTTGCTCACCCAAACGCATAGTCCCAGTCAATTACAGAAAGCCAAATACATGGCGAAAAACGAGAGAGAAGGGAAAGACGGAAACTCATAATAGTCCCTATTGGTATCACCTATTCTTAAAATGGCTAATAGTTGGGGGAACCGTCTAGGTGTATTAAGACCCCCAAGTAGTATATCCAAGATTGGATTGACTCTTACCAGCAAAAACAAACAAAACCAACGGTCAGAGGGGCAATGTGGCGTGAATGCGCCCAGCGTCCATGCCGTCGAACAATTATATGCTTTCCTTTCTAATGGAAAAAAGGAGAATTTGCATGTGTGTGTGCTGCCAAAAAACTATGCGATAAAGTATAAGCAAAGTTGATAGAGGGCACGTGGAGAGTCTTACCCAGAATTCTATCCAGCTGTGATATGTCCAATGAGAATCCCAAATTCACAGCACATGTAATTTGTAGTTGGAATATTGTTCCTTTTCAATAATCTTCTTATTGTAATTAAAGTGGCCTGAGGAACAGAGAATATTACATAAAAATAGTGTAGAGAGATTCTTTTTGTGTGCTAAAAGTATGTTAACTCCGGCTACGAGTGGTAGATAACTACCTATAATTTATGACCAAGACTTCTCTGATGTGGCTGCTTTTCCTAACCAGATTACCCTGTATGGTTGTTAGAAGGCCTACTCTCAAAAGCTACTTTGTATAGCTGGACTTAGCTTAGTAAGATGTCCCATCAGTGTTGAGGCAACATGAACCCCCAATGGGTCTTTATACTTTTCCTAACCAGATTACCCTGTAAGGTTGTTGGAAGGCCTACTCTCAAAAGCTACTTTGTATAGCTGGACTTAGCTTGGTAAGATGTCCCATCAGTGTTGAGGCAACATGAACCCCCAATGGATCTCTATACTTGTCAGCAATATATCGCATGATATAGTCTGGCTACATTCATAGGGGTTCACAAAACATCGACACATATATGGTTGATTACGCATGTGCAATGTCTGTAGTTCCTTCGAAAATCTAGGGAAACCTACCAAAATATCGTCCTGTTTGCGCCACACTAACTGGATACCTTACAAGGCTCTGCAATCACATCGCTTTAATGCGTGTGTCAGGGACTGATAGCTAGACAAGTCATGTACCTTTATCTACGCTGCGCTAAACAAATATACTACGGCGCTCCAATACCAAAACGCTCTAATGTTAGGTTGCCCCTCTGTGCTCTGCACATAATGGAGAAGTCTGAACAGGTTATACCCTTGTCTGTACTTCGCTCAAAAAATCTGCCACGGCACTCGAATGCCCGGAAACGCTTTATTGTCATACCGCCCCTCTGGGCACCAGCCCGTGGTACAAAGAACGCTGACCTCAGGTCCTTACCTTAGGTCCTCTGTTGTACCAGTCACGAATGCAAACTTTTCCCGCCGCTGGCTTTTTCCCGTGGGGCTATGTGCTGCTGCTGACTACCTCATTTGTACTAGCATGCACGGGGGGTCAGTGACGAGGTATCGCGATACCTCATTCCTTGCGGCAGAGATACTCTGTTAATGGGCGCCATATTTGAATGGTTAAGCTGCCCAGATATTACCTAAATCTCCTTTCGTTTAGAAAAAAGTGTTGTATATATTGTCCACAATGCCGTGATGTTACATTGAAGATATAATATGCATCACGTGGGACAATCTTGTGATTAAAAATTCTGCTGTTTCTGAAAATAATACACGCAAACAAAGTAACTAGTTCTGATGTAATCACTATTTATACATAAAGGTACACTACTAGGTTCTAAGCTGCTTCGAATAAAGCCAAAAAAGCGTGTACCAATACTATCTAATATGCGAGTGGAAATGTTTTATCTTATATAACCCAGACCTACCAGTAAAACCCAAATTCAACTATATGGACAGGCTTTGGAGAATGGAAGAAAACCTATACTGATAGGAAGATCTTTTTAAGGGTGTATCAGACTACTTACATATCGGAAATGCATCACAAATACCAAATATACAGCTGTGCTGTCACATATGTGAGTATATAAGTTACACGACTGGTATGATAATGGAGATAATGCTAACATAGATATCAGACTGGTCTGATGTATAAGTACTACTAATGTGTGTTCTCGGCGTCTGTCAGAAAAGATGAAAATAAACGGAGAACCAAAATAATAGCACTAACTTCCCCCCAAATTTTTTTAAGCCTATCAGGTCACAATCCAGACAATGTCTTCGTTAAGCCCATAGCGGACTGTGTCCAGGGTAAAAATCCAAAAAGTTTCTCTTTCTTTTCTGGTTTTGTCCCTGTCGCAGCCCGGTTTGATAGATACCCGTTCAAGAATCAGGCATTGCAACTCCGTATCTTTATGGTTGCTGTCCAGGCAGTGTCCAACAATGGGTGCCTGTATCTTCTGAGTTCTAATAGCTGATTTGTGTTCGGAAAAGCGTATTCGAAATTCCCTGCCTGTCTCACCTATGTATCCTAGGCCACAGGGACACAGAATAAGGTAGATCACATTACTGCTTCTACAGTTTGTGAAATTTCTTAGTTTGCCAGCCTTGTTGCCATATTTCCAAGATTGTGTAGTAATAGCCGAGTCACAGGCATGGCAATTGCCACATCTGTGGTTACCAAGAATTGGGTGTAAGCCTGTCAATGTTTTTTGTCCATCTGTGTCCTTGGCTCTAGGTCTGCTGTGGACAAGTTTGTCCTTTAGATTGGGGTTCCGTCTATACGCAACTAATGGTTTTTCTAGCTGGTTCTCATTCTCATTAATATTAAGGATCCTCCATTTCTTTTCTAAGATGCGTTTAATCTTGTAATTCAAACTGGAGTGATTTACTACACATACCAGTTTCTCTGTTAGTTGTTTGTGTGTGCCAGAGATTAAAGCATCTCTGTTGTAATATTTGGCGCGTTTCATGGATTGGCGCACTAGGCGTCTTGGATAACCTCGGAGGATAAGGCGCGCCTGGAGTTGCTCAGCGTGATCTCCATATTCTTTCATGTTGGTACAATTGCGTCTTATCCTGAGGAATTCCCCAAAAGGGATCGAATCTTTTTGACATGCTGGATGATAGCTGTTATGATCTAAGATAGTGTTCTTGGCTGTTGGTTTCCTGTATAGGCTGACTTCAATACCGCCATTTCTCCCTAAGATCCATATATCCAGGAATTCTACTCTATCAGTACTTAGCCGTGAACTTCAGATTTTTGTCACTATGGTTAAGCCATTCAATAAAGCTCGCAAGACCTGACTCTTCTCCTGACCAGATGAAAAAAATATCATCTATGAACCTCTGCCAGCTTACAACATTCTCATGAAAAGGGGCTACTTCGTTGAAGATATGTTTTTGTTCCCATTCACCCATGAAAATGTTCGCCACACTGGGGGCACAGGAAGCCCCCATGCTGGTCCCTTTGGTTTGATGGTAGAGTTGCCCTTGGAATTCAAAATAATTGTGATGTAATACTATATCCAGACATTCTAGGATAAACCCGTCAGGTCTCTCCCTCTGGCCAAAAGAGCTGCCACAGACTCTATGGCCAGGTCCTGGGGGATGTTGGTATATAAGGACTCTATGTCCAGAGTGACCAATATCTGTGTTTCATGGTCAAAGGGTTTATGTTCTATGGTGGCTATCATATGTCCCGTGTCTTTAATATAGGATGGATATAGTGTGGTGAGAGGGCACAAAAAGGCATCCACATACTTAGAAAGAGGTTCTGTTTGTGAATTAATAGATGAAAAGATAGGTCTCAGGGGTGGGTCCACTGCATTTTTGTGCATTTTGGGCACTCCGTATATGGCCGGGGTTACCGCATTCAGATTATTGAGATAGTCAAATTCCTTAGGACAGATATACCCATCTGAGAGTGCTTTGGCTGTAACAGTTTCTATCCGTGAACTGAGATGTATGAGAACCGATCTATTGATTCTCTGATAATGCTCAGGGACTAGTAGCATGTCTGTTTGACATAATTATTGTGCACTTTTTCAATGGTGAATGTGGGAATTATCTTTTATCAGGATGGTGGTAGATAAAACTACGATGTATTGAAATGCAACCAGCTATTGAAGCAATGTATAAATCATTATTTGGTATTGTTGTTTCGCAGATACCCCTCGCTCATCCCATACGGGATGTATCTGAATATGTTTTGGTCCTGAGGAAGGTGGTGCCATTGTGAATCCCACCGAAACGCGCGTAGAGCATTACTATATGTATGTAGAGTCCCTTCAGAGACGGATACAATTATTATTCTGAATGTGGAATATTATTTGCTCACATCTGTCCCTGTTAAGCTTTTTAGGATCTCCATGAGAGAGTGTTCCGTGTTTGTGTATGAGTGCCAGGGTGTTTGGGTTTAGTTGAGGAGTGAATGCAGTAGTGAGGTGAAGCGTGGGGTGTTTTCATTGTATACATTTTTTGATTGTAAATAATTGTTGTTTTTTAGATTTTATTTGTTTGTCCTTCTTCTTGCCACACAGCCACAGATGAAGATCTGATTATAATGTGATATAATGCACTTTATAGCTGTTTGTAACATTTATTGATTGTTCAAATGTTACCATCTTATTCTAACAGTGGTAGATATTTAAGTGTATGAATATATCATTGTCTAATCTGATTATTAGGACAACTGCACATGAGATGTAATTTTATGATTAACTTACGTTTTATGGCAAAAAATTAATAAAGATACATGCATTATTTGTACATGAATTATCCTAAGTGATTTCTCTTTGAGCTGGTTGCTAAGTTTGAACCCTTCGAGGTCGCATTGAAAAGCAATATAGGTCAGTTCAGAGGTTTTCTTTCTTGGACTTACAGGAGGTACCAGGAGGGCTACTCAGGAGTAAAGTGGACTTCATCCTTCAACCAGTACTGTGCCAGGAGGCGCATTTGCAGAGTGGTGGAGAAAGGTGAGCGTGGCCTCCGAAGACCTCTTAGCAATCCCACTGTGTGGGACTTACTGGAGGTAACAGGAGGGGTAGTTGGCCCCCAAGGTCAACCTTGGGGGTCAACTACCCCTCCTATTTCCTCCAGTAAGTCCCACACAGCAGGATTGCTAAGTTCTCATAGCAGGCCACGCCCCCTTACCCCACCACTCTTCAAACGCACTTCCTGGCGCGCTCTTGGATGGAGATTAAAGTCCTCTTCGCTGCTGTGGGTCCTTAGGGGCCAACTAGCCTACCTGATACCTCCAGTATGCCCCAGATAGTGGGATTGCTGACAGGTGGACACAGGCCACGCCCTCTTTCTCCACCACTCTGCAAACATGCCTCTTGGTGCATTCTGGGTTGGGGAATTAAGTCCCCTTGAATCCTGAGGGTCCCTGGGGGCCAACTAGCCCACCAGGTACCTCCAGTAAGCCCCACACACCTGGATTGCTGAGAGTGGTCCGAGGCCACGCCCCCTTTTTACACCACTCCGCAAACGCACCTCCTGGTGCACTGCTGGTGGGACAATGAGGTCCTCTTGTCTTATATATATATACACACACATACACACACACATATATAATATATATATATATAAATATGCATATATTATATATGTCCCAAATTCACGCCAGGGCTCACTCATCCAGCATGCACGGCGGCACCAGAAGTAGAAATTAAATGGCAGGAATTAAAAATTATCGTGCAGCAAAGTTCCAAAGTTTATTACCACCTCATGTGGATAAAGCTGTACATGTAGGGTGCATGAGTAAATACAAAAAATCCTGGACAAACCCTTACGGCTACATGCCTTCTACAGGGCATATATATATATATATATATATATATATATATATATATATATATATATATATATATATATATATATATATATATATATATCACTGCTCCTGTGCACCAGAAAGTCGGATCACTCGTGGACGGGTGCTTTATACGCGGTGGTGCCCCAACGTCAATATCAACGCTCCAAATCTCCTTCACAATTGATTCAAAAGAGAATAGCACTCGCGGGAGAAAGTTTCAAAATGCTTTTTTAATGCGCGACAAACAAACGCGTTTCGGGAAATTCCTTCTTCAGTGTTTACAACATCACACTGAGAAGCGCCATCTTTAAATGCCTTGGACCATTAATAAAAATCAAAATAGGACCATAGTTCATTATAACACTGGACGCCATGTTGGAAGTATAACAGCACACATTAATCAAATTGAATGTGAAATATAAAGCTGACATCACAGATACGTAATGTTATATTAACCGTGAATCGGCAAATCAACATAGCTTAAACAAGGCTTACTTTGGACGCAATATCTCGCCGTGAATCGGCCTGCACTTGTAAATCAATGTCCCGCCGTAAATCGGCCTAGTGGTTGCAACTTAAGGTCCTAAAATCAAGGGAGAAGGGAAGGGGAGAAAATAAAATAAGATATCAGTGTATCAGATGATATTAACAAAGATTAATGGAGAGAACGTTCCCTGTTATTATGTGCCTAAGTGCACGGACAATTCCTCACTACTGTTGAGGCCTGTCGGTGCCTTGGTCTGTAAGTCAATGATATAGCGGGATTCAAGTCTACGCAATCGCAATCGCTGAATTCTGTCCCCACCTCTCATATTTAAGGGTGTGTGATCAATGCTGAAATACTGGAGTTGCTCCCTGTTGCTCTGATGTTTTATGGCAAAATGTCTAGCTACTGGATAATTAAAATCATTATTTGCGATGGCTCGCATGTGTTCCAGTATGCGTGTCTTAACAGTGTGTATAGTGCTGCCTATATACCTTAAACCGCATGGGCAGGTCAAACAGTATACACAATGTGTTGTATGACATGTCATGAATTTCTTGATCACTTTCAATTCTCTCGTGCCTGGCACTTCGTAAGTAAGTGTTCTTTTACTATGTGCACAGGCCTTGCACTTACCACAGGGATAAAAGCCTTTCATGTCTTTCAGTGTTCCCTGTTTCACAGGTACATCTTCCAGATGACTATGGACTAAAGTGTCCCTTAATGATCTTGCCTTTCTAAATGTCACTAAAGGAAATGCAGGAATGTCCATTCCAATGGCTATATCCGTCTTAAGGACATGCCAGTTTCAGTGTGATGTTGTAAACACTGAAGAAGGAATTTCCCGAAACGCGTTTGTTTGTCGCGCATTAAAAAAGCATTTTGAAACTTTCTCCCGCGAGTGCTATTCTCTTTTGAATCAATTGTGAAGGAGATTTGGAGCGTTGATATATATATTGCTTTGATGGGGACTACAAGTCCCAGCATGCTATATGGACAATCACGCATCAAGCGCACGCACGGAGCGAGACTCACGGAGAGTCGATAAAAGCATGCAGCCAATAGGAGCATCAAAGCGCCTTGTCGAACACTTACAATTGAAGCTGCCTTTGAAGAAGAAGCCGTTTGCTTCGAAACGCGTCAGGCTCAGTTAATTGCACTATGGGAGTGCAGACGCTGTGTTTTGCCCTGGAAATAAACCGGATGGTGAAAAAGTTGGTGTGAGTGCGTCCTTAAGCTTTTGGGCCTTTGGTGAACAATAAATAAGCACGGCTGCCCTGCCGTGGAGGATGGCACCATTTCTAACAGGATGAAAGGCTGCTGGTGGGAACTGTATCGTCACCTGAAATGCAGCACACCAACTGTGGTAAAGATGAACCAGCGCTGCTCTCTGTGCCCTACTAAGGGAAGAATTATGCTCTCAATTGTAAAATAGTACACAAACTCACTTAGAGGAGATTATTGCTTTGATGGGGACTACAAGTCCCAGCATGCTATATGGACAATCACGCATCAAGCGCACGCACGGAGCGAGACTCACGGAGAGTCGATAAAAGCATGCAGCCAATAGGAGCATCAAAGCGCCTTGTCGAACACTTACAATTGAAGCTGCCTTTGAAGAAGAAGCCGTTTGCTTCGAAACGCGTCAGGCTCAGTTAATTGCACTATGGGAGTGCAGACGCTGTGTTTTGCCCTGGAAATAAACCGGATGGTGAAAAAGTTGGTGTGAGTGCGTCCTTAAGCTTTTGGGCCTTTGGTGAACAATAAATAAGCACGGCTGCCCTGCCGTGGAGGATGGCACCATTTCTAACAGGATGAAAGGCTGCTGGTGGGAACTGTATCGTCACCTGAAATGCAGCACACCAACTGTGGTAAAGATGAACCAGCGCTGCTCTCTGTGCCCTACTAAGGGAAGAATTATGCTCTCAATTGTAAAATAGTACACAAACTCACTTAGAGGAGATTATTGCTTTGATGGGGACTACAAGTCCCAGCATGCTATATGGACAATCACGCATCAAGCGCACGCACGGAGCGAGACTCACGGAGAGTCGATAAAAGCATGCAGCCAATAGGAGCATCAAAGCGCCTTGTCGAACACTTACAATTGAAGCTGCCTTTGAAGAAGAAGCCGTTTGCTTCGAAACGCGTCAGGCTCAGTTAATTGCACTATGGGAGTGCAGACGCTGTGTTTTGCCCTGGAAATAAACCGGATGGTGAAAAAGTTGGTGTGAGTGCGTCCTTAAGCTTTTGAGCCTTTGGTGAACAATATATATATATATATATAACTCCAAGGCTGAGCTGGAGTACAGTAAAGTCTGTATTGTCATTATTAGGGCTGTAGTAAATGTAGAAGTGTATTTTTTTAATTGCAATAATCTGAGGGCCTTATTACGAGTCTGGTGGCCCGCCTGTCAGCCCACCACTCCCGTGCTGACAGGAGGACTGCCAAGCCGGTCATGCTCCTGCCTGCCGGATTACAACTGTAATCCTTGTCAGGTGGGTGGGCCTGCGGCGGTCTCACTGCGGGATCTGTATAAAGCTCATAGGTGAGCCTTAACAGTAGGCACTGCTGTGACAGTGCCTGCAGCATGTTCCTGCATGGTATGGCATGCATGCCACACAGTGCAGAAGCTATGGGGGCACCGCATGCACCCCCAGGCCCAGGAGTGGCATGGGGCCCTGTTAGGGCCACCTTAGTTGCCTCTCCGCCACCCATTTCATGGCGGGCTCATTTCCATAAAAGGGGTGGTGGACAGACAACTTGTAATATGCATGGCGGTGCCACAGCAGCACTGCCAGCATATTGCTGTCCACTGCGTGACCACTGCGGGATCCTGGATCCCCGGCAGATGCAGCGTTCCTGTGGCTGTCCAACCGCCACCCTCCTAATACTGCAGGCGGGCACACAGTGTGTCATTGGTCGGACCGCCACCTCGAGTATGGCAATCCTATGGACTGCCGTACTCGTAATAAGGCCCTTACTCTTTTGTGGGTGTTGGTGTTTTTCTGTTTTTGTTTTCATTAGCATGTCCCTTCCTAAATACCTCCACATTTTTCCCTTAACCCCATCTCTTTTGTTGTAGTTATTTCCCATTTCACATTACTCCCCTAGCCCTTGCCACATTTACCACATTTACTACAAACATGTACACCTATGTGTTCAGAGCTCGCCGTATAGAAAATATAGGAGACATGGAGGTGGAGATCTCAGCTAATGTACTGAAAAATCCCTTGGCAACTAACAAATAAAGATTTACAATGCATCATGAAGGGCCAAGCAAACATGAAATTATGAAAATACAAACATATTTATTTAAATAGCGATAGCATGAATTACATCCCTTGAATACAATTTTTTAAGGGTTTAGACATTATCAATCTCATTGCAATTTTTAAAACATACAAAACCACAATCATACCTTCACACACCCAGACAAGCAACCTACATAAGAAAGCATCAAAACAAAGGTGTTTAGTGTTAAACACTGTTGGGTTGTATGTACATAGCATGGCTCTCTGCGCCTCTCGTGGCCTTAGGGAACTTCCACCACCGTGGAGTTCCAGAACGGGAGGTGCGGATGAGAAACGGTTAGTCCTGTGGTTGGACGGTCCTGCTGTTCGTTGCTCCTGTCTTGTTGGCAATAAATATACATAAGAGACTTACCTGCTGTTTTCTTTTCACTGGCGACGAGTTGCCTGTTGCCATCAAGACGTCCACGCGTGCAGATCCTGCAGCATCTTCTACGTGAGCCTGCCTTTAGCTGACGACCCTGAGCAGCGAACCTGATTGAAGTCGTCGGAGCAGTGAACTAATGGAAATTGTCCTGCTGGCACACGCTTAAAACCTCGCCTTCTTTAGAGGTACTGTGTTGTTTTTGTGGAAGGCCCTGCGTCCCGCTGTCACCGGAGGCCCCGGCGCGTGCTTCCTGGACTTTGCCTGACTTTCCTCTCCACCATTAGTCCCACGTGCGTTGGCCACGCACGTCAGGCACGTCTCCGGCAGCCATTTTGAGCCTCGCATTCCCCAGTCCTAGACAACGCGTACGCACACGCGTTGTCATTTGTTACCTGATTTTGTGTACTTCAACGTATCGTACCTTCACGCACGCAATAACGGCAGACATATTGTGTTCCCCTGGTTTTACTTGTCTTTGGCATCACCATTTCGTGCACATTTTCGCACACAACGTCAGCGTCTGCCATTTTGTGTTTATGCCTGACCTTGCCTGTCCTGGACAATTTACCGGTTTTCATCTTATCGTGTCTTCCCACATCGTGTGAAATTCCGCATGCAGCGTCAGCAGCCACATTGTGTTTCTGCTTTAACCGTTTGGCCTTGATATTTTGTTACGCACACAACATTAACTGTTACTCCTAGTTTGTCAATTGCACCAATCTCAGCAATTTTGCAGTGTGCAAATTTCACGGTGACACACACACCTTTTGCTACTGTGTGTCATTTTCCTCACTACATCGTTATCATTATTTTTGATCGCCAATACAACAGTGACACACACCTTTTCTACAGTGTGTCATTTCCTTACTTCGGTGATACACTCACAGTGTGTGACTTTTATTGAAAGAATACACTATTTCTTCTCTCATTCAGACATGCAACAATCTTTATTACCTCCACCTGCGTTCACACCCAATCCCGCTTCTCCTGAATCTGATTGGGAAAAATGGAAAGAAAGCTTTGAGGCATACTTAGATGCCCTTGATGGTGACTCCTTTCGCACAAAAAGAAGTTCGCAATTTTAAGGCACTGCCTAGGTTCAAAAGGTCGCATTATCCTTAAACATATTCTGAAAGTTTTAGTTTTGTTCATTGAAGGTGAAGGTGACGGTGTTGAAGACGAATATGCACAGCCATTAAATCTCTTGACAATAGGTTCAAAACATGTAAGAAAGACACAAATTCTACAAAAGAGCACAATTACCTGGAGAGTCCGCATCTAGTTATGTAGGTTCTTTACGCATTCTAGCAGTTTCATGCGAATATAAAGCATTTGAGGAAGAAATGATTAGGGATCAACTCGTAGAGAAAACCAATAATAAAAAAGTTCAAGAGGCCCTTTTGTCTAAACCTGAGTTGACTCTACAAAAAGCGTTAGAGATAGCTACAAGGATTGAGAGCACTACTTCTTATCTGGAACAAATGTCGATTTCCAGCACTAGTTCTCCAACACAAAATGTTTTAACCGTCAAAAGCAAATACAAAACCTCAAAGGAGAAGCCACGCCAAGAAAGAACTGGAGGATATGTGAGAACTGGCACCAGACCCACTAATAAACATTGGGAATGTTACCGTTGCTGCAGCACTTCTCACCTTGGGAATGCCAGATTCTGCCCTGCTTTAGACAAAACCTGTACCAAATGTTTTAAAAAAGGACATTTTGCCAAAGTTTCTAAGTCTAGCGGCAGACCATCTGTTAATCCAGACTTCTCATCCAAAAAAGTTCTCAACGTTGAGCAGCTCACAGGAGAGTCGTCTTCAAGTGAAGAGGACCAAATTTGCTTAATAACAGAGTCTCAGTGCACTGATGTTGTCTCTGCTATTTCGCAAGAAATAAGGCGACCCTTGTGTACCCTGGCTGTCAACGGAAAGGATGTTAAGATGTTGGCTGACTCGGGATCCCCTTTCACATTTATAAGTGACAAAATATAGGAAGTTTTGTTTCATTCTCAAGGGTTTGTTTTAAAGCATTCGTTAGTTCGTCCGGTTGGTTATGGTGGTAAAACCATCAAAGTGTTAGGTGAATTTCATGCCAATTTATGTTTCAAAGGCAGTAGTGCTCAAGGTGTTGTGTATGTAGCTAAGGATGATACCTGTTTGCTGGGGTGGCATGACCAAGGTAACCTGGGAATTGTTTTGGACCCCAATGATCCTCGCCAAGTTATATTAAAGAAGGATTTGGTTTGTGTACAAACCATCAAGGAGGAAACATGCGAGTCTGTATACCCTAAAATTTTTAATGACAAGTTAGGTCTATTTAAAGGATTTAAACATAAGATCAGATTGCTTGATAGTGCCAAATCAGTGGTGCACAAAGTTCGCAGGGTACCCCTGGCTTTGCGCGATGCACTAAAAAAAGAATTAGATAAACTATGTTCTAGCGATATCATAGAACACATTGAATCATCCGATTGGGTTTCCCACATTGTTTTAGCCAGGAAAGCCAATGGGGCGTTGCGCATGTGGGTTGATCTTCACGATTTGAATCGCCACATCTGGGTTGATCAACATCCATTGCCCAACATCACTGAGATGACAACTACTCTGAAGGATGGTAAGTGGTTTAGCTTACTCCACATGACATCCGCTTATCATCAAATTGATTTGCATCCCGATTCCAGGCACTATACTGCGTTCATCACCCCGGAAGGTTTGTTCCAATATAAACGCATGCCTTTCGGACTTGCTTCCGCAGTCTTTCAAAGGATTGTGGAGAGCATGTTTAAAGGCATTCCTGGGGTGATGGCGTTCCAAGATGATGTGTTGGTTTATGGTTCCGATCGGGATCAACATAATGAAAGATTGCATACTGTCTTTTCTATTTTACAGGAAAAAGGTGTCACCCTGAGCCTTGAAAAATGTAAATTGAATGTGACCTCCGTGGATTATTTAGGATACAGAATATCTGCTAAGGGTGTTGAGCCTAAAACCAGTTTGGTTAAGGCAATAGAGGATTTTTGTGCACTTGGTGACAAAGATCAGTTAAGATCCTTCATGGGACTCATTGAGTTTTATGCTAGATGTGTGCCTAATTGTTCTACCAAAACCTTTCATATGAGGAATCTTCTTAAAAAGAATGTCATTTTCAAGTGGAGTACTGAGTGTGATGAAGAATTCCAATTGATCAAAAAAGAAATTGCACATGCCATTCCTCTCAAGCCTTTTGACATCAATGACCACACTATAATCATGACTGATGCCAGTCAGAAAGGCCTTGGCGCTGTACTCATGCAACATAGGAATGGCAGGGATGAGGTGGTAGCTTTTGCTTCCAGAGGTCTCAGGGGTGCCGAAGCTACATACTCAGTGGTAGAGCGCGAGGCACTGGCTTGCTGGTGGGGCATTGTCCATTTTAAACAGTATCTGTGGGGCTCAAAGTTTACTGTAAGAGTGGACCACAAACCTTTGGTCCAGCTATTTACCACCAAGGGGGGAGACAAAGCAACTCCTCGGATTGCCAAATGGCAATACAGACTTTTAGAGCATAACTTCAATGTCGAGAATATTCCTGGAATAAGAAACATCTTAGCAGATTGTTTGTCCAGGTTGCCCAGTAGTACGGATGATGTGGGTGATTATGAAGATAAGAATTTTGAATCTGAGATTTTTTGTTACGCCGTGTCTCATTCAGTTGGGGCTATTTTGGAGAGCGAATGGAGAGATGCGTATGATACTGACTTAGACATTAAGAAGCTTATGGATGTAGTTCACTCAGGTTGGACTAGAGAATGTTCACAGGATGATGTAATCAGTAAATTAAAGCACGTCTTTGATGAATTCTCTGTTGTCAATGGTCTCCTGCATCGTTCTTCCTTACTTGTAGTTCCCATGAGCATGAGAGACAAAGTTCTTACCCTGGTTCACGAAGGCCACATTGGCATGCGTGCCATGAAAAGAAGGATCAGAGAACACTTTTGGTGGCCTGGCCTAGACAAGCAAGTAGAACATTTTGTGAGAGATTGCTTATACTGTGCCGTAAGTGACAAGTCTCAGGTGACAGTTCCTAGTCCTGTTGAGGCTGTTGACGTTCCTTCCAAGGCTTGGTCCAAACTGGCCATTGATATTATTGGTCCTCTGACGTTGTCTGACAACGGTGTACCCGAATATGGTATAGTTTTGATGGATTACTACAGTCGCTGGCCAGAGTTAAAGTTTGTAAAAGTTCCCACCACTGCTTGTGTGATAGCATTCCTTGAGTTCTTGTTTGCAAGAGAAGGTGTCCCCGATGAGGTGGTTTCGGACAATGGTTGTCAATTTACTTCTTCACAATTTGAGAAGTTTTTAGACTTCATGGGTATTAAACACATCAAAACCTCACTTTACCACCCTAGAAGTAATGGTCTCGTTGAGAGATTCAATAGAGTGATCAAGGATAACATACAATTATCTAAAGCCAGTAATTTAAACTGCAAGAATGAACTGAAAAACTTGTTATGGGCTGTGCACACCACCCCCAATTCTAATACTGAGGTTTCTCCGTTCATTTTACTGAGGGGCCGTCTTCCATCTTCAAAGTTATTGAGGAAGTGGATGGGTGTGTTTGAATTACCAGTAGCAAAGATGGAAGAGGTAAGCAGGAAAAGAGTAGAAGCCCAGAATAAATACATTCAACCTAGATCCAGAGAGCTGAGGGTGAAAGTTGGAGATCGAGTTAGGGTCAAATGTCCCCAGATTTTGCCCAAGGGTGAATCCAAGTTCTCTGATCTCAAGTCTGTTGTGAAAGTTAACAAGAGTGCTGTACAGTTGGAGGATGGGAGATGGTGGAACAAAAACAAGATTTCAGTTCCTAAGTCACCTCACAATTTTATGCCCAATCATTTTGCGTCTCAACTAATCAAGGTGGGGTGTGTCATGATTCTAATACCCGTGTCCCTTCCTCCAGGGCAACAAGATTACCTAACAAATTTCATGACTATGTTATGCATTAATATGTTCTGTACTTTGGTTATCTTTGCCATGTTGTTTTCTTATTGTGAACCCATGTATTATGTTTTTACTTTATGTTTTTCTTTCTTTTGTTTCATTTGTATAGGGGGAAGATGTGTTGGGTTGTATGTACATAGCATGGCTCTCTGCGCCTCTCGTGGCCTTAGGGAACTTCCACCACCGTGGAGTTCCAGAACGGGAGGTGCGGATGAGAATCGGTTAGTCTTGTGGTTGGACGGTCCTGCTGTTCGTTGCTCCTGTCTTGTTGGCAATAAATATACATAAGAGACTTACCTGCTGTCTTCTTTTCAAACACCCAACAAAACTAATACATAAAAATGAATTCAATCCTATTCATTAAAGAGACCAATGCAAACATTTTAAGGCAGAGATAATAGCTTGTATTGTCAATTTTCATATCCAAAGGTATATTATTCATGGTACATTCTTCTATGCGCGTTTCGACGAACACCCCTTCGTCAGCAAAAACAGAATATATCGGGATGGAAGCACCTTTATAATGTCCCAAATACGTAGGCAATTCTGCTGTAAGGGTTAAACACCGCTAAAAATGTCTTGTGAGGTAGAGAGCAAGGACTACTCCAGTGCTTTATAAAGTTAGAAGGGCAGCGACTGGAAATCTTATTGTAGGAGGGACCCAGCTCAGGACAATAGATGTTTATAGGCCTCTATGCAGACTGGCATTGCTTCAAAGAGTACAAAATGCAGCAGCTTGGATGCTATTAAGAATTCCAAAATGGACACCCATTAGCTCCAGTTTGGCTGAACTTCACTGGATCCCAGTTAAACACAGAATCTCCTTCAAAGCTCTGTGTTTCACTCACAGGATAATGTATCGGAGGGGTCCCAGGTATCTCTTCCCCCTGATCAAGGCCTACACCCCGTCCAAAGTACTTAGATAGGGAGATGCAGTGCTGGCAGTGATTCCCAGAGTACGCCGTGCACGACTGGGGGGCTGCTCCTTTGGCCTTCGTGCAGCCAAGCTCTGGAACTCTTTGCCACTCAATCTAAGACTCGAACAGTCGGAGGCAAGCTTCCACAGAAATCTGAAGACCTGACTCTTTAGACAGAGTTAGAAGACCACCTGCTCTCTACTTTCCTGGCTCTGATAGGATGCTATTGCTTAGCGCAGGGACACTCCGTCGGAGTAACCAGGCGCTTTATAAATCCTACATTCATTCATTCATTCTAAATTAGATGGCTGAGAAATAGAGAAACAGTCTAAAAAAAAAATAAAAAAAATCTAAATCCGTATTTGTAAAGCGTGAACTACTCACCCTTACCGGTCTCAAGGCGCTGGGGGCCGTCGTGGAAATTAAGTGAGCTATTGCCCAGAGTCACATGGTGCTGAGCTGAGCTGCCGCCGGAGCCGGGGATCGAACCGTGAGCCCTGTGCTCCGAAGTCAGCTGACCTGGCCGCTGCACCACACCTGTCCAGTCTTGGGGGTGTGCAGAAATCAATGTATTGCCAGTAGAGTCAGAGGAATGGCACCTACCGTGTTAGACATCTCAATTGATTCATCCCCCAAAACGGCAAATGATCCTAAATAAGATACATGCTTCAGAACTGGCCGTAACGTGTTGTCCTCTGCATCGAGTTCAATAAGAGGAGATCTCAGCCACTGATTTATAGTTGTGTTTTCTAGTATGGGAAGTAGTACTACTGGAGTACTACGTTATGTGCTCCTAAATGCCTTTTGTGAATTGCATACTATAGAATGTGTTCGAGGTTGTATATGCCCCATTCCTAATTTAAACACCAGCGGGGCACACTGGCACAAATTAAGTACTGATCTGACAGTAGAATCAAAATTAATTCCCAACATGGGAGTCCCTGCATGGCAACTGCCTTGCAGAGCACCAGGACAACCCTAGAGGTAGACACTCAGGCTTCCTTGCTGTGGAAGTTGCTTTCAAGAGCACTGCCAGGGATGTGGACAATCTATTTACCGCAATGCAATTTCAGTAAGGCCCCTCACAGTGCTCTAAAAAACAACAGTGCTGGGCTTTCTTTTTATTGCCTATGGGCTCATGGGGCAACCTTGAATCTGAGCCTCAGGCAGGGAAAAAAGGGTCAAATTCATCATGTCATTTAATTTGCCCATATATTTTGCCTACCACTACTCACAGCGCACTGCTGCAATTGATCTGATTGGCAGATTTGCAAATTTTTCACAGAACGCAGTAACACAATCAAATGTCCTTCCAGTACAAATCCCTCCTATGTCTATACAACCTCAGAAAGATCCCACACATTGGCTGCGTGCAGTGCACTTCAGCACAATCAATGCATGGAGTTTTTAAAGAAATAAAAACATTTCCCCTCCCCCTTCATTCGAAGAGCCAAGTCTTGAGCCCCTCCCTGAAGTCGGTCAGAGAGGGTGCGATGTGGGGATGAAGGGAGAGGGGGAGGGTGTTCCAGGCTTTGGCGGCAAGACTGGAGAAGGAGCGTCCTCTGTCACGGCAGTGGCGTATGCGAGGGATCTATGTGAGGGTGAGGTGTGTGGAGCGGAGGTTCCTGGGGGGGTCAGTGGATGTGCAGGTGGTGGTTCATGTAGGTGGGTCCTTGGTCGCGGAGAGCTTTGTAGGCGTGGGTCAGGAGCTTGAAGTGGCATCTCTTCTGGACCGGGAACCAATGGAGGTTTTTCAGGTGCTTAAGAAAGACCTGGGCTTCCTTTCCAACTAGGCATGTGCAAGAGTGGTAAGTCTGCTTTGCCTCAGATTAAGTGATGAGTGTGAGAAGTTGGCCTGGTATATGCTGTCCACTAATTATAGTGGGCACCTTGCACCAGTCCAAACAACCCCTTATTGGAGATAGGTTAAAGACAACCTTTATTGAAAGCTATCCTAGTGGTAGCTATGGAGAGCAGCCTTCAGGCTAAGTCTTGAAGGAATGTAAAGCAGCTTGTTTTACCAGTCTATAATCTCTTGAGTGACCAAATGAAAGAGGACCACACCAGGTATATATTCAAAATATATGTATTTATTACTAAACACACCCCTCTAGTCTCTTTATGAGGCTAGAGTTCGAAGTACATAAGTTATAAGTTAGTTATCTACAGTAATAGCACAATTACACGTTTGAGCCCTAGGGGCGTACCAAACCATTTACCAATAAAGTGGTATAAGAACCACGACTGAGCTAGACACAGGGCCTAGAGTGTGAGAAGTTGGCCTGGCATATGCTGTCCACTAATTATAGTGGGCACCTTGCACCAGAACAATTCGACTCTTATGGTAGATAGGTTTAAGACAACCTTTATAGAAAGCTATCCTAGTGGTAGCTGTGGAGAGCAGCCTTCAGGCTAAGTCTTGAAGGAATGTAAAGCAGCTTGTTTTACCACACAATCTCTTGAATCACCAAATGAAAAGACACCACACAGGTATATATATCAAATATATATGTATTTATTAATAAACACTCTCTACTAATCTCTTTATGAGATTAGAAGTCAGGACATATGTACAAGTCAGATATTATCACAATAAGTTTAGCACAATCGAATATCACAATCTTAGTTTGCTAGACCTAGGTCTAGGGTATCTAGAATCGAGGGACCCCCAAGAACCACCCCAGGTAGTTGTAGGAGACCCACAGGGGACGGACGCGGTGTCCTGGCACCGGTGCGAGTCCTGTGCGAGTCTATGCACTCAGACGCGATTGAGATTTCAATGTTAAAGGTCCCTTGCGTGTTCGAGGCGAACACACCGATCGGTCCTTGTACGAGTCGAAGGACGCGGTCGCAGATAGAGATGCAAGGGAGATGGACACGCTGTGTCTAACACAGACGCGAACCTTGTGCGAGTCAGTGCAATGGAGATCTCAGAGTTACAGGCCCTTTGTGTGTTCGAGGCGAACACCGATCGGACTCAGTACGAGTCGAAGGATACAGTTTTAGATAGTGTTGCAAAGGAGATGGACACGGTGTGTCTAACACAGACGCGAACCCTGTACGAGTCAGCGCAATTGTCGCACTTAGAAAGTTAGAGTTTTAGGACACTTCTAGGGAAGCTACAAGCAAGTCACTTACAGGGTAAGTAGTTCTAGGGCCCACACACACAGGAGCACCGTAGTGCTGAAGTTTCCTCACCCAGGGGAGCCGGGTGCATAGGTGTTCTTTGGTGTCGGGTCACTGCGTCGTTTTCAATGGGAGCCAGTGAAGACTTGCTGCTTGCGGCGACAGGAGAAGTGTCCGGAGGAATCCAAGCCTGGATTCGGAAGATGGAAGACCTGAAAGCAGAGGGGACAGTGTTCAAAGTCACTTGGCAGTGACTCGGGGCAAGGAAGATGGATGCCCACCGTCGTCGCAAGATTCAGGTCGTTTGCGGTTGCCTTGACTCTTCAGCCACGAGGTCCAGGGGGCGTCGACGACAACCAGGAGCTGGATTCTGCGTGTTCCACAATTTCTGCAGCTTACTGCGGTGTCAGCGACTCGATCGGAGCTAACAAGCCTTGGTAACAGCACGTCTCGGGGAAAGTGTGAAGAGGCAATGGCGCAGACCAGCAAGGTCTGGGGGACTCACCCAGCGAGGGTAAGTCAGGGCAGGCCTGGAGCAACCAGGGGAGCCCTTTGGTTTCTTTAGAAAGTCTTCTGGGGACCCACAAGCCAGCTGGCAAGGGATCGCGAAGACGCCTTGGGAGGATTCACTCACAGGGGTCCACGGTCACTCGGGACAAGGTAGGCCTCTGATCTTAGGAGGGGTTCCTGCTGGAGGCTGGAACCACACGTGGTCCAAAGCACAAGTTCGTGGAACGTTGTGAAGGGGTTGCACTCGACAATAGTGCACGGTACCCAGGGGTCGCGGTTCCTCGTTACTCTTGGGGTCCACTGACCTCAGCTTCGCTGGAGACTCACGATGGCCTTTGAGAAGTCAGGAAATCCACTTCTTGGGCTGCAGGGACTTCGGACTCCGGCGGGAGCGGCATAGTTTGCGACCGTCGTTTGTAGTTTTTGGTGCCTGCCAAGCAGGAGTCACTCCTTGACTCCAAGGGAGATTCTTCAGTCTTCCAAAGGTAGTGGAACGTCGAAGGTCCGGGATTCGTCTTCAGAGCGTCGTCCAGGGAAATCTAGGGTGCAATGCACAGGTTCCCCCTCTTATACTAAAAGAAAGGGAGGGACTAGCTCTATGACCCTACCTATGGGAGGGTCAGGGGAGTGGGTGGCTACACCCACTTCCCTTTGTCCAGTTTCGCGCCAGAGCAGGGACAGGTAGCCCCTGAGCCGGTTTGAACTGGCATATGCACAGAGGAGCCTTCTGCTCCCCAGTGCAGGACTTCAAAGCACTCTAAAGTGCACCCACCCAGCCCCAATACACTAAACCCTGTCTGGGAGGTGGTCACACCCCTTGGGACAGGATATCTATTGTTGGGCTTCCTCCACTGCGAGTGTTGGTCATCAGCAGGAGGGCAGCCCAGTGTCTGTGACTGGTGGCATCCATTTTGTGATGCCAGGGCTCTGCAGGATTCTACCGTGTTTCCACAGTAGGTACATGTCTATCCCTCTAGAAGGGTGGAAGCTACCCCCACCGCCAGGACTGGCGGGGGGTAGTATTCCAAGGTGTTTGACACCAAACACGACATGTTTCGATGCAGCCATTCCAAAGTTAGCATTTTACCGCGAGGATATAATGCACTTAAAAGTATATGGTTTAACCGCATCCACAAACAGCACCAGAGAATGGACTCTGAGAGCTGCAGAGGGGCCCTGCTCAAGCAGAGGCACCCCCTCACATAGAAGCCAAGCACCCTGCCCTCAGGATTGATAGGGCCTGCCTTAGGGGTGACTGATAGGGTTATATGTGTGTGTAGGAGAGATATAGGGAACCTATATCTCAGTGAGGGGTGCTAGCACTTCCTCACTCAGGCTGCAGTAGCAGGCCTGTGGTGTCAGATTTAGTCTGCTTCCCAGGGGTGGCATAATACATGCTGCAGCCCCTGGTAGGCCTGTGAAGTACCTATGCCCTTGGTACCTAAGGTACCATATACTAGGGACTCATAAGGTACCACAGTATCCAATCACTAGTGCACCTAGAGTGCACTCCAAATCGTTTAGAGAGAACAGAGAGGCTGGGGCCCTGATCAGCAGGGTCCCAGCCAGACTATAGCCAGAAACCAGTGTAAACATCAGAAAAAAAGTGGGGGCAACATAAGAGGCGGATCCTACTCTCCTACACAGATCCTGTAGAAGTGCTTGGACCACAAGGAACCACCCAAGGTAGTGACACAGGGGACCCACGGGGGACACGTGCAGTGTGAGAACACAGCCGCGAATCGGCGTTGACTTCGATGGGGAAAGTCGCGGTTGGAAGTTTAAAGAAAAGGGACACTTAGAGGAGGACTTGGAGCAAACCCTTTTAGAACTAGGCTGTTCTAGTGTCAATACCCACGGGAGCACCGGAGTACTCGAGGTACCTCACCCAGGGGAGCCGGGTGCATCGGTGTCTTTCGGGGTCGGGTTTAGTCGTCGTTTTCAATGGCGATCTGCTGCAAAGTGCTGCTGGCGGCCAAGTCGAAAGTGTTCGGGTGGATCCAAAGGTGGATCGAAGATCTGAAGAACCTGAAAGCAGAGGGGACAGAGTCTGGGTCACTAGCCAGTGACCAGGAAGGCGATGAGCAGATGCCCACCGATGTCGAGTGCTTCAGGTAGGTTGACGGTCGTCTTGACTCTTCAGCCACGAGGTCCAGGAGGTGTCGACGACAACCAGGAGCTGGATTCGAGCTGTCCCACGCCGTCTGTCGATTGCAGGGGTATCGGCGACCGGATTGGACCCAACAAGCCTTGGCAACGGCAAGTCTCGTGGAAATGGAAGAAGGACGATGGTGCAGACCAGCAAGGTCTGTGGGACTCACCCAGCAAGGGTAAGTCAGGGCACTCCTGGAGCAACCAGGGAGCCCAAGAAGAAGAAGATTGGCCTTCGGGAGGGCCTACTAGCCAACGGACTAGCAACCGCGAAGGAGCCTCAAGTGGACGCACTTGGAGCTGGCTCACAGGACACTCGTGGAGTGGAGGCCAGTGATCTTCGGTGCAGTCGGTGCTGGAGGCTGGGGCTACTCGGAGCCCAAAGCACAACTTCGTGGGAGACCCAGAAGAGGATGCACTTGCAAATGCGATTGGTGTCCAGGGGTCACGGTTCCACGTTACCCACGACAGCTACGGGCCTCAGCTTTGCTGGGGACTCAGGGCAGCCTCGGGGAAGTCTGGAAATCCACCTCTGGTGATGCAAAGACTTCGGTGTCCGGCGGGAGCTTCAGCGATGCAGACCGGACAATTGCTTCTTTGGTGCCTGCCAAGCAGGGGAGTCACTCCTTGACCCCAAGGGAGATTCTTCAGTCCTCTAATCTTGAAGTAGAGCGTCGAAGGTCCAGGAGTCTGTGTCAGAGTTTCGTCCAGGTAAATCTAAAGTCCTAAGGACTGGGGTCCCATACTTATACCAAGTTAGGGGTTGGACATTCTCTGGGGACCCACCTATGGGAGGGTCAGGGCAGAGGGGTGGTTACACCCCTTTCCCTTTGTCCAGTTTCACGCCAGAGCAGGGGCTGGAAGCCCCTGAGCCGGTTTGAACTGGGGTATGCACAGGGACACCAAATGTGCCCCCAGTGTAGGACTTCAAAGCACCAGAGAGTGCTCCCGCCCAGCCCCAATACACACTATCCTGTCTGGGGAGGTGGTTACACCTCCCTGGGACAGGAAACCTATTGTCCAGGCCTCCCCTGCCGGAGTTTCGGTCAGCAGCAGGAGGCCAGACTCGTGTCTGTGGCAGCAGCATCCATTTTGTGATGCCAGGGCTTGGAAAGAAGTTACCGGGCAGGCCGGTGTGTACATGTCTCTCCTCTAGAAGGGTGGAATGCTACCCCCGCCGCCAGAACTGGCAGGGGGTAGTATTCCAAGATGTTTGACACCAAACACGACATGTTTCCGTGTAGCCATCCCAAAGTTAGCATTTAACGCGAGGTTATAATGCGCTTAAGAGTATATGGTCAGGCTGCACTACAAACAGCATCAGAGAAGGGTCTCCGAACGCTGCAGAGGGGCCCTGCTCATGCAGGGGCACCCTCTCACATAGGAACCACGCACTCTGCCTCCAGGATTGATAAGGCCTGCCATAGGAGTGACTTATAGGTTTATATGTGTGTATGTATGTAGTGATATAGGTAGCCTATATCACAGTAAGGGGTGCATGCACCACCTTACCCAGGCTGCAGTAGCAGACCTGTGGTGTCAGTTTGGATGGCCTTCCAGGGGTGGCACAATACATGCTGCAGCCCCTGGTAGGCCTCTGAGGTACCTATGCCCTGGGTACATAGTATACCATATACTAGGGACTTATAAGGGCACTCCAGATTCCAATCAGAGATGTGCCTAAGGCACATGGAACCCATTTTAGAGAGGAAGCAGCTAGGCTGGGGTTCTGATTAGCAGGGCCCCAGCCAGACTAAAGTCGAAAAACAGTGAAGCATCAGCAAAAAGTGGGGTTACCCATGTGAAGCAGATCCTACTCTCCTACACAACCCCCCCAAACGTAGGGACATTAAACTAACCTTGCCCAGTTAAGTCTTCATGTTCTAAGTGGAAGTACCTAGAGAGTCCATCTGCATTGGCATGGTTACTCCCAGGTCTATGTTCCACTGTGAAGTCCATCCCCTGTAGGGAAATGGACCACCTGAGCAGTTTGGGGTTTTCACCCTTCATTTGTTTTAGCCATAAGAGGGGCTTATGGTCTGTGTGAACAAGGAAGTGAGTACCAAACAAGTATGGCCTCAACTTCTTCAGAGCCCAGACCACAGCAAAGGCCTCCCTCTCCATGGCTGACCAACGTTTCTCTCTAGGGGTCAGCCTTCTGCTAATAAAAGCTACTGGCTGATCCTGACCTTCATCATTCAATTGTGACAGTACAGCCCCTACCCCCAATTCAGATGCATCTGTTTGGACAATGAACTTCTTGGAGTAATCAGGACTCTGTAGAATGGGAGCAGTGCACATGGCCTGCTTTAGGTCATCAAATGCCTTTTGACAGCTAACTGTCCACTGAACCTTTTTGGGCATTTTCTTGGAAGTTTAGTCATTCAGGGGTGTCACTATTGATCCATACCCCTTGACAAATCTCCTATAGTACCCAGTCAGGCCTAAAAAGGCTCTCACCTGAGTCTGGGTAGTTGGAGCAGTCCAGTGCATGATGGTCTGGATCTTGCTCTGCAGTGGTTGAACCTGGCCTCCACCCACAAGGTGGCCCAGGTACACAACCTGACTCTGCCCTATCTGGCACTTGGTGGCCTTGATTGTCAGGCCTGCTTTCTGCAGGGCCTGCAAAACATTTCTGAGGTGGACCAGGTGATCCTCCCAGGTGGAGCTAAAGACAGCAATATCATCTAGATATGCTGCACTATAGGCTTCCAGACCTGTAAGGACTGTATTCACCAACCTCTGAAAAGTGGCAGGTGCATTCTTCAGACCAAAGGGCATCACCACAAATTGATAATGCCCACTAGGGGTTGAGAATGCTGTCTTTGGCTTTGCATCATCAGCTAGTCTGATCTGCCAGTAGCCAGCTGTCAGGTCAAATGTGCTTAGATACTTGGCTGAGGCCAAAGTGTCTATTAGCTCATCTGCCCTAGGTATTGGATGGGCATCAGTCCTAGTGACTGCATTGAGACCCCTGTAGTCCACACAAAACCTCATCTCTCTTTTCCCACCATTGGTGTGAGGTTTTGGCACAAGGACCACTGGACTAGCCCAAGGGCTATCTGAGGGTTCAATAACTCCCAAATCCAACATCTTCTGGACTTCTGTCCTGATACAGTCCCTGACATGGTCAGGTTGCCTATAAATCTTATTTTTAATAGGCAGACTGTCCCCAGTGTCCACTTCATGAGTGCACCAGGTGGTCTGACTGGGTGTCAGTGAGAATATGTGCCTGAACTGATTGAGCACCTGTCTGCAATCAGTTTGCTGCTGGGCAGTGAGGCTGCCTGCAAAGGCTACACCATCCACTGACCCATCATCAGGGTTCTGTGAGAGCAGGTCAGGGAGTGGGTCACTCTCTTCCTCCTGTCCCTCATCAGTAGCCATGAGCAAGCCCATGTCTGCCCTGTCCACATATGGTTTTAACCTGTTGACATGGAGAACCCTGTGGGGACTCCTGGGTGTTCCTAGGTCGACTAAATAGGTAACCTCACCCTTCTGTTCAACAATGGTATGGGGTCCACTCCATTTGTCTTGGAGAGCTGCTGGGGCCACTGGCTCCAACACCCACACCTTCTGTCCTGGCTGGTAAACAGTCAGTACAGCCTTTTGGTCATGCCAGGCTTTTTGAAGTTCCTGGCTAGCCTCAAGGTTTTTAGTTGCCTTTTTCATGTACTCAGCCATCCTGGAGCGGAGACCAAGTACATAGTCCACTATGTCTTGCTTTGGGGGCTTGAGAGGTAACTCCCATCCTTCCTTCACCAAGCACAATGGACCCCTGACAGGGTGACCAAACAAAAGTTCAAAAGGGCTGTAGCCAACCCCCTTTGAGGCACCTCCCTGTATGCAAATAAAAGGCAGGGCAAGAGTATGTCCCATCTTCGCCTAAGCTTTTCTGGGAGCCCTTTAATCATGCCCTTCAAGGTTTTGTTGAATCTCTCAACTAAACCATTGCATTGTGGGTGATAGGGTGTGGTGAACTTGTAAGTCACTCCACACTCCTTCCACATTGCTTTCAAGTATCCAGACATAAAGTTAGCACCCCTGTCTGATACAACCTCCTTAGGGAAGCCCACTCTTGAGAAAATTCCCAGGAGGGCTCTTGCCACCACAGGTGCTGTAGTGGTCCTAAGGGGAATAGCCTCTGGGTACCTGGTGGCATGATCCACTACCACCAGGATAAACCTGTGCCCAGATGCTGTTTGGGGATCCATGGGACCAACAATGTCAATCCCCACCCTTTCAAAGGGAACCCCACCACAGGTAGTGGTATCAGGGGGCCTTTGTAGTGCCACCTGCCTTGCCACTGGCCTGGCAGGTTACACAGGAGCGACAAAACTCCTTGGTGTCTTCAGACATGTGGGGCCAGTGAAAGTGAGGGACAATTCTGTCCCAAGTCTTGTTCTGGCCCAGGTGACCTGCTAAGGGAATGTCATGGGCTAGGGTCAATAGGAAGCCCCTGAACTTCAGAGGTATGACCAACCTCCTGGTGGCACCAGGCTTGGGGTCTCTACACTCTGAGTACAAGAGTCCATCATCCCAATACACTGTATGGGGACCACTAGCTTTCCCAGCAGCCTCAGCAGCAGCTTGCTGTCTGAGGGGTTCAAGAGAGGGGCAGCTCTGCTGCTCCTGGCTCAGATCTGCCCTGGAAGGGCCCCTGTCCCCAAGAACTCAACCTGGTCAGGTTCAAGCTCCTCTGGGACAGTTCCTTCCTCAGGACTGAGATCATCCCCCTCAAGAGACTGGTCTTCCTTCTGAGCCAAGGGGAAGGCACTGCCTTTACCCTACTACTCCTCTTCTTGGAGGGCACTTGGTCCATTATTCCAGAATCCAAGGCCTGTTCAGTGTTAGACATTTTGGCTTGTGACCTGGTCACAGCAAACACATCTGCAGGGATGCCCAGCATTTCTGCATGGGTCCTGAGCTCCACTTCTGCCCAAGCTGAAGTTTCTAAATCATTGCCAAGCAAGCATTCAACGGGTAGGTCTGCACTTACCACAACCTTCTTAAGGCCAGTTACCCCTCCCCAGGAGAAGTTAACAACTGCCAGAGTATGGTCTGTTCTGACATTGCTAGCATTGGTCACTTGGTACATTTCACCAAGTATAATCTGCCCAGGATTCACAAGGTCTTGTGTCACCATGGTGACACTTGCCCCTGTGTCCCTAAATGCCAAAGCCTCTTTTCCATTGATTAAGGGCTGTTGCCTGTACTTGCCCAGATTACTGGGACTCACAGAGGAGGTCACATCCATGCCTCCATCACAGACTAGGACAGCCTGAGTGAGTTCTCTGACTAGGTCAGAGCTCATCTCCTTACCCAGGGTCAACCCTACTAAACCCTTGGCTTGTGTAGTCCCACCACCAATTGTAACTGCACTAGGGGGAGCAGGTGCCTTAGGGGCATTGGTGGGGGCTGGAGTAGAGTCTTTGGACTTGGTGCAATCACTGGTCCAGTGGGTCTTTTGCTTACAGACCTTGCACCATGGTTTCTTTTGGCCTCTTCCCTTGTTAGACTGTGAATCCCCACCTGAAGAAGATTTTTGGGGGCCTTGTGAAGACTTCTGGTCTTTACCCTTCTCCCCACCCTTATCAGAGTTTTTAGAATCTTGCTTCTTAGGGTCACCACCTTGGTTCTGTACCTTCTGCCTCACCCTGGTTCTGACCCATTTGTCTGCCTTCTTTCCCAATTCTTGGGGAGAGGTCAGATCAGAGTCCACCAGGTGCTGATGCAACAGCTGATTTTGACAATTATTAAGGATCTGCTCCCTCATGATAAGATTGTACAATCCTGTGAAGTCACATACCTTACTGCCCAATAACCAACCTTCCAGAGCCTTGGCAGAACAATCAACAAAGTCCACCCAGTCTTGAGTCTGTGCCTTTTGGGTATCTCTGAACTTTAACCTGTATTGTTCAGTGGTTAGGCCAAACCCATCAATCAGAGCACTCTTTAAGACTGTGTATTTATCAGCATCCTCCTCTTTAACAGTGAGGAGCTTATCTCTACCTTTGTCTGCAAAGGAGAGCCACAAGATTGCTGCCCACTGCTCCTGAGGGACCCTCTGTACTTTACAGGCCCTCTCCAGTGCAGTTATCCATTTGTGGATGTCATCCCCACTCTGGTAGGGAGGGACAATCTTGCTCAGGTTTCTATGGTCATAAGACCTTTCCCTATCTCTGGGGAAATTGCTGCCACCATGGGACTCTAGTCCCATCTTTTTTCTCTCTTTGTAGAGATCTAGGGACTCCCTGTCTATAGCCAACTGCTGTTTTCTGAGTTCAAGCTGGGCTTGCTCATACTCAATCAGTCTCTTTCTCCTGTCATGAGAGGATTCTCTCCTATGAGAGGAGACAGAGGTCCCTATTGAGGTGTCAGAGTGGTTAGACTCCTGAGAAGGAGATCTAGACCTTCTGGGCACACTCACAATTCTTCCTGGGGGACAAAGGGGAGGTCATTCTGATCCTCCTCCTCCTCCACAGGAGGAATTGGGTTCTCCAGGTCAAGGTCATTTTCACCTTCCTGGCCAGTTTCAGAGGGGGGCCTGGGTTTCGTCACCCCTGACCCCTTCCTCATCTTCTGCCCCACCCTCTCTGCCTACCCCTTCAGACCCTAGGGGCCTGCTGAGATCATCAGCTAGTAGCACCTCTCTGAGGTGTTGGGTGCTGGCACTTTTGCCTGCCTTCAGCTTCCTAGTATTGCATAATGCTCTCAATTCCAAGAATGGGAGTTTATCATACTTGGAGGGAAGAAGTCCACTGGCTTCTGGCAAGGACTCACTGGGTCCTGGCTTTGAAGACATTACTAGTGAGGTGTGGTGTATGCACTACCTACTCTAGTGTGGCCTACTAAACTCTCTTGAGTTGTAGAAAGGGTGTGCTATCCCTTAACACACAACTCTAAGTTCAGTAGAACTTACTGTATACTAAGCTTGATTTATATGTACCTTAGGTACCCTTAGTGGTTTTCAGTTGATCAATTCAATTGAGATTATCTGGTAAAACAATAGCAAGCTGGAATCCCACACGCTGCACACCAATGTGAGAAGTTGGCCTGGTATATGCTGTCCACTAATTATAGTGGGCACCTTGTACCAGTCCAAACAACCCCTTATTGGAGATAGGTTAAAGACAACCTTTATTGAAAGCTATCCTAGTGGTAGCTATGGAGAGCAGCCTTCAGGCTAAGTCTTGAAGGAATGTAAAGCAGCTTGTTTTACCAGTCTATAATCTCTTCAGTGACCAAATGAAAGAGGACCACACCAGGTATATATTTCAAATATATGTATTTATTACTAAACACACCCCTCTAGTCTCTTTATGAGGCTAGAGTTCGAAGTACATAAGTTATAAGTTAGTTATCTATAGTAATAGCACAATTACACGTTTGAGCCCTAGGGGCGTACCAAACCATATACCAATAAAGTGGTATAAGAACCACGACTGAGCTAGACACAGGGTCTAGAGCCTGTAGAAGTGCTTGGACCACAAGGAACCACCCAAGGTAGTGACACAGGGGACCCACGGGGGACGCGTGCAGTGTGAGAACACAGCCACGAATCGCCGTTGACTTCTATGGGGAAAGTCGCGGTTGGAAGTTTAAAGAAAAGGGACACTTAGAGGAGGACTTGGAGCAAACCCTTTTAGAACTAGGCTGTTCTAGTGTCAATACCCACGGGAGCACCGGAGTACTCGAGTTACCTCACCCAGGGGAGCCAGGTGCATAGGTGTCTTTCGGGGTCGGGTTTCGTCGTCGTTTTCAATGGCGATCTGCTGCAAAGTGCTGCTGGCGGCCAAGTCAAAAGTGTTCGGGTGGATCCAAAGGTGGATCGAAGATCTGAAGAACCTGAAAGCAGAGGGGACAGAGTCTGGGTCACTAGCCAGTGACCAGGAAGGCGATGAGCAGATGCCCACCGATGTCGAGTGCTTCAGGTAGGTTGATGGTTGTCTTGACTCTTCAGCCATGAGGTCCAGGAGGTGTCGACGACAACCAGGAGCTGAATTCGAGCTGTCCCATGACGTCTGTCGATTGCAGGGGTGTCGGCGACCGGATTGGACCCAACAAGCCTTGGCAACGGCAAGTCTCGTGGAAATGGAAGAAGGACGATGGTGCAGACCAACAAGGTCTGTGGGACTCACCCAGCAAGGGTAAGTCAGGGCACTCCTGGAGCAACCAGGGAGCCCAAGAAGAAGAAGATTGGCCTTCGGGAGGGCCTACTAGCCAACGGACTAGCGACCGCAAAGGAGCCTCGAGTGGACGCACTTGGAGCTGGCTCACAGGACACTCGTGGAGTGGAGGCCAGTGATCTTCGGTGCAGTTGGTGCTGGAGGCTGGGGCTACTCGAGCC
>CAWUFW010023226.1:0-79572 GCA_963921515.1 Calotriton arnoldi | reverse complement strand
GACAGGCTCACCCACCGGCCCCTATTCAACATCCCAAGTCTCCCCCACAGGGCCGCAAGGCAAGCAAAAACTCTGAACCCCCAAAGGGGGAGTCCCAGCTGAATGAACCAGAGTGAGCGGCCACAATGCAGCAGAGCTGCGTCACCTCAGAACTGGCAAAACCTGTGCCTTCAAACCTGAAGGCGAGAAAGGTCAATCCCCTTGAAGCCACAGTTATCCATGCCTCCTGCTCCTGTGACCTCGTACCCCTGCTCATCACTCAAGCCGCCTGCGCCGAGCTGGCCATTATCCCCAGATTTAGTGCGTGTCAGGCAGCCAGGTCCAGTGCAGCCTTGTGTGTGTCACTGCCAACAGGGCCTCCGCAGGGGCAAGGCCTGTGTGCATGGTGGGGAGCTCCAATGGGACAAAACTGGCGTTTTGTCCCATTGCGAGTCGCAATTAAGGAATGTTTAGGAATCGCTATTTTTTTAGTGATTCCTACATGCATAGGCTTTTGCGATTCCATAATGTAATCTGTCTATAATTTTGCATATTTCCAGGAAATGCACATGACATTGGTTGAGATGTTGCATCTGCATCGACGCTGGAGGGGTCAGTAGGTAGGTACTGTCTACTCAAAATATGCACGTTGGGTGCTATATGGGTGGTGCCCTTGGTACCATTTCAGATTGTGCGCCAGAGGGTAGATCCAGAGGAGCGACATGTAGTAGTTGAGGGCCAGCATGGACAATGCACCTTTTGCTCTTGTGGCCCTACATGCACCAAATATGGGCAATCTCAATTCCTAGAGACCCTCCCGCAACACTACTCCAGAATCTACACCCTCCGGGCCTTTGGGGGAGACTTTTATTGTATGCATAATATTAACATGGATAGATTCACTGCTCTGCTACGCGGTACACAAGTGTTCAAAAGAGTGCACTCCTTGGTGGACTGGCTGAGACATGGCAGGCTTAAGGATATCTGGTGCTCTCTAAATCCTTCTGAAAGGGAATACTCCCATTACTCACAGGTCCATCAACTCCATATGACAATTGATCTCCTCCTGGGCAATCCCAAGATGCTCCCTTTCGTTAGCTTGGCCAAATACCTGGGGCAGACGTTATCGGACCATTGCCCTCTGCTGGCCGTGTTGAATTGGGGTAGGGGTAGGACTCCGATTCCTACGTCTTTGCGTGCACTTCAGGACACAGTGTTTCTAGAGACAGTGGGCAAGCACATTCTCCAGTACTTTGAACTCAGGGTCTGATTCACAAAGTTAACCTTAGACATTTGGTCTAAACTTAGACAAAATGTCTCAGTTTATGACTTTGGGAATTCACAAAGGGCATATACGAGTATTATCCTTATGTCCGCACTCTGGCCGGATCCCCGCCCCGAGTACAGACATAAAGATAGTACTCATAAATGCCCTTTGTGACTTCCTAAGACGTAAACTTAGATGTCTGGTCTAAGTTTAGACCAAACGTCTAAGTTTACCTTAGTGAATCGGGCCCTCAATGAGAATACCGCATCAGATAGAAGGGTGGAATAGGATGCATTTAAGGTGGTACTACGGCGGCTCTGTATTAGACCAAATATGGTGTGTAGGCCACCTTTTCGCATGAGCTGACAGAGACAGACTGCAATCCATGCAACTGAGGTTAGCTTGGGGCGGGGGAAGATCGGAGAGAGGTACTCACCTCCCTTAGGACAGATCATAGGGCTCTACTGGACAGACTGGGAAAACCTGGCTATGTGGAATACACTGCTAAATACCATGCATAGGGCAACAAGGCAGGCCATGTTGCTGAGTGGCTATTGTGCTCTGAGAGTGAGCAGCCCCGGTTGACGGCCATTAGGTCTTTGGCTGGTGACATACTCACATCGCAGAATGCAACTAATGAGGCCTTGTTTGAAGAAATACAGTGCCACTTTATCATGACGACGCGTGGATGGGTGAACCCATGCTCTCAGAATATCTGGACAGCTTACCAGTTCCCTGCCTTGACTCTCTCCAACGCCAAGCGCTGGATGCCTCATTGACACCTGCCGAGATCCGCCTGGCCTTGGATCAGATGGGACACAATAAGACCCCGGGTATGAATGGACTCCTTGTGGAGTTCTACTCAATGTACCATGCCACTCTTGCCCTGCACCTTTTACGACTGTTCCAACTGGCACTGCTAGGGAGGCACAGATAGTGGTACCTCCCAAGCCCGGAAAAGACCCATTGGAAGTGTGCTCATATTGCCCGCTTTCACTCCTTAATATGGACTGTAGGGTCCTGGGATATGTTGCGAATCATTTGCTACCAAACGTTGTTAGTTTGGTGCACCCAAACCAGAATGGCTTTATTCCGGGGCGAACCTCATTCCTTAATTTACGCCAGTTGTTCCGCCTATGGGAAGGGGTCCCCCAGGGGACCCCTTTCCATTTGTGTTGGGCAGTGAAAATATTTTTTAAGAGCAGGCAGTGGTCCCACGGACCACTGTCTACTCTTAAAAAATGAAACCGAAACGTTTCATTTTTCTTATTTAAATGCAGCCCATTTTCCTTTAAGCTTTATTTCAAAAACAGACATGGTGGTCTGTTGACCCCAGCAGGCCACCATCTCTGTGAGTGCTGACCATTCCCAATGGGTCACAATTTTCGACCAGCCCCATTAATATTAATGAGGCAGGTCCCTTGCGACCCATTTGGGAATCACAAACAGTGTCTCATACACTGTTGTACTTTATATTTTGCAAGCCGCAAATTGAGAGTCGCAAAACATTCGCAATTTGCGACTCAATAAAATGAAATGGTCGTACATCTGGCCCATGATTCTATGGGTTTGCCATACCTCTGTGAGGTGCTGCAATGCATGGGGCTGGGTGTGGAGATACAGCAAAGGATAGACCTCTTGTATACTGATCCTGTCGCCAGAGTGCCTACTGGCAGGGGAGATATCAGCGTCATTTTGGTGCTGTATCCCCTCCTCTTTGCCCTGGCTTTGGAGTCATTGACAGGCCCCAGTGACAGCGTCAGCGGTGGGGCTTACGGAGTGGCGTCTCAGGGGAGATGATCTCGCTTTACGCGGACGATGCATTCATTTTTCTTCAAGACTACTGTCATGACTTGCCTTGGGGGATAGAAGCGCTGGACAGTTTTGGTGGGACCTAGAGCCTGCAGCGGAATTGGTCCAAGTCCTGTCTCTTACCCCTCCATGATGTTCCGGTTGCGGAGCATGTGGGTCTGCGCCACTCCAGACTGGTGTGGCAGTTTGA
Organism: Calotriton arnoldi; assembly: GCA_963921515.1. NCBI lineage: Eukaryota > Metazoa > Chordata > Amphibia > Caudata > Salamandridae > Calotriton > Calotriton arnoldi. Next base: position 76,324 of record CAWUFW010023226.1, on the reverse strand, counting down.
CAACTTTCGCTACCTTGGCGTCAACATCTATCATGTAGAACATAATTTGGTGGATGGCAATCTGGGTGGGGCTCTGGCGCAGACTTGTTGGAACTCTCTGCCTCTCCCCCATTGGGCAAGATATCTATTGCAAAGATGCTGGTATTGCCCCAGTTGCTTTACCACTTTTCACCCCTACCTGTATCCCTGCCTCTGCTCTTTTACAGGGACTTGAACTCATTCCTTGTTGCCTTAATCTGGGGTCCCAGGAAGAAAAGACTGGCTTTGCAGTAACTGTTTGTCCTTCTAGAGAAGGGGGACAAAGAGCCCCATGCTATGAACTGTATTATGCAGCGGCTCAGTTACAGTGCCGCATGGGGTGGCTCAGATTGGGCCCCACAGCTGAGTAGGCTTGTGTAGTCCGTAAATTAGGACCACAAGATATCCTGGGTTGGCTTACCGGACCTAGATGGGATACGAAGCGGCTGGGGCATTTGATCAGGGTAGCTACGAATTGCTGAGACCAGTATGTGATCCCGCACCGTGGCCCGGTCCCGTATGCCTCTTCCTTGCCACGATGGGAACTCCCGGCGTTCAGTGAGTTGCTGAACGCCATGATACAGGTGCATGGGCAAATGTGGGTGCTGCCATGTTGGGGAATCATTACGAACACAAACTACTGATGCCCTTCCGGGACCTCCCAGTGAGATACAAGATTCACGAGGGTTGATTCCTGACTTATAATGCCTTGGTAGCAGCCATTGGGGCTACTAGGAAACCGGACCTTGCTGAACCATTCACATCCTTAGCCTTGCAGACGTTATTAGGGCATGGCTATGGCAGACATGCCACAAGTCAACCTATGACAACGCTGGCGTGGGCAGTTGCCTGGCATCATTAAGCCCGTCCCCCTACTACCCCTGGACACTGGTGCCTAACATGATTGGATTGCCAGCTTCCCCTTTCCACTCTGCCTGCTACATGGTGTATTGTTGTACGTACACCGGGTGCCCTACAGGGCGCCATCTACTTCACAGACATAGACTATTGTCTCTACTCTTTAGTCATTGTTGCTCCAATATAGATGCCTCCTGAAGTTGCTGATTGGCTTACACAGGTACCATACAATTCCTCTGTACCCCTCTACAGGGGTGCTACTTACAGCAATATTCATGGGTGGAGGTGGTTTCCTGCTGAGTGTTTCTTGCTCTTGTTTGCTTACTGCTGTTATTCTGACAGTGCATAGTACTATACCTACCTAAATGATTGCTTGTTGTAGTACCAAAGGTCTCTGGCAGACAAGCCACAAGTCAACCTATGACAACGCTGGCGTGGGCAGATGCCTGGCATCATTAAGCCCGTCCCCCTACTGCCCCTGGACACTGGTGCCTTACATGATTGGATTGCCAGCTTCCCCTTTCCACTCTGCCTGCTACATGGTGTATTGTTGTACATACACCGGGAGCAGTACAGGGCGCCATCGACTTCACAGACATAGACTATTGTCTCTACTCTTTAGTTACTGTTGCTCCAATATAGATGCCACCTGAAGTTGCTGATTGGCTTACACAGGTACCATACAATTCCTCTGTACCCCTCTACAGGGGTACTACTTACAGCAATATTCATGGGTGGAGGTGGTTTCCTGTTGAGTGTTTCTTGCTCTGGTTTGCTTACTGCTGTTATTCTGACACTGCATAGTCCTTTACCTACCTAAACGATTGCTTGTTGTAGTACCAAAGGGCTCCTTGAAATATACATGTGAATACACTGTGGACCTGTGTGCTACTGTTGGCCTTCATGGTTCTTGTTGTACTACAATGTTTCCAAACTTTAGCCTCTATGGAGAAAAAGTCTCCCAGATCTCTGAGACTGTGTATACGAAGTCTGCATCTGAGTCTTTTAGGTCTGGTTATGAAGAATTTGGTACTTCCTCTAATGATCAATTGGGCAAATATATATTAGCAAATATTGTTTGCCTGACATTTTGATGCACATTTGTGAGACTATGGGGTCCCCTCATCCAGAGACACTGCAAATTCTTCCAGAGTCTTTGCTGAGCCAGTTACAGAAGATCCCACAGTTGTTTTTAATTTTTCATGACCATCTGATATAGTAAAAGGTGCCAGAGAAGATTAATATTTCTCGATTTGTGATCAAGTTATATTCCTGTAAGAGAATGGAAGCTAATATTCCATATGTGCAACTGTGGACACTAATGGTGGAAGAATTCATTCTGAAATATCTAAAGAAAAGAAAATAGATGCCTCTCCCAAAAGGGTATATAAAAACCCATACCTGGTATGAAAGCAGGTATTCAAGGAGCCTATACAGCTCACTAGAGCGGATGACATGTCCTTTGATGTAAGGGCATCTTCCCTCATAAGAGGATCATCTGTTGTAGCGGGCATGAATATGTTTCTGATAAAATACCAGAAGGATTCAGCTCAAAATGTTACTTCCTTGGAAATGGCCTCTGTAGTAGCTCGCCTTTTTGGACCAGAATTAAAAGTGAAGATGCATAACATTTTGTGAAGAGAAAAATACTTCCACTTCCTGCTGTTCTTCTCAGAAGAAGTCTTTTCACCTGCCATGTAGAACACTGCAGTCGTTTCCACAATCCAAAAGATCCAGGAGAAAATCTATAATGACAACCTCTAGACACAAAAGCAACCATTCCTGAGGAAGCAAAGATCCTGACTATCCTGGAAATTAATGTAATTTGCCAGTAGGAGATTAGATTTCCAATTATTTAAAGTCAGAAGAATCTAGATCAGACACATGGGTTCTGTAAATGGAGCAAAGAGGATATGCTATTGAGCTTTTCAAATCAAACCAACTCAATGGCCTCTTTGCTCGATCCAAAGGATAGCGTTCTCATTCCTTCAAACAAAAGGGGCCATAATTCAAGTCCCAGAGAAATAATAAGGCTTAGGAGTTACTCAATCATTTTTGTTGCCCAGGATTCAGATCTGTGATAGAATTGAAACAGCTGAACAAATGCATACCTCCAAAGACTTTCAAGACTCCGTAAGATAATCACATTGATTCATCCAGTGGATTTCATGATCACGCTCAACCTTCAGAATGCATACTTCCACATTCCAATAGCGAAGGACGCTGTGTTCTCAGCAACAGTTATCACTTCAAACTACTACTCTTTGGTCTAAATTTTGTTTCTGACGTCTTAACAAAAATATTGGTGCCAACAGTGACATGGCTTCATTTTTTGAGGGGGAGGGGGAGGCAGTACACCCCTATTTAGCCGAGTGGCTATTTAATGCACCATCAGCCCGCAAGACCTTGGAGGGTCTAAGAAGGTAAACGGCTGCCTCCTTTGTCAAGGATTCCTGCTCAATCTCTCCACAAATGGGTCTTCATAGTGGCATGCCTCCGAATAGACACTCAAATGGTGTATCTTCCAGAAGATATAGCCCTGAGACTATTTACCTTACTGACTTCTCTTCTGATGAAAGAAGCAGGCCCTAAAAGATTGTGGCTGAAAGTGCAGGGGCATTTGTCATCATGCATCTTCACAGTGCCATGGGCTCAAATACATCTATATCTGAAAATAGCCCATATACAGTCTACCCTCCCATTGGAGGCTAACATCACAGGATTTTGCGGCACTGGTCCTAATTACTTATGGATAAAACTTTGTCTATAATGGTGAATGAATCCCATTCCTTTATCGAAGGGCCTTCGTCTCTGGCCAGAAGTAATAAAAATGGTTGCCAGTGTTTTAGATGGTGCATTGCAATGGAGGATATGTCAGCACAGGGACAAAGGACTATGATGGTCAGTTAAGGTCTTCAAACCGAAGAGAACTAAGGGCAGTGTTCGGAGCCCAGTTTTGTTTGATCTGCAGATTCAAAACAAATAAGTCCTTGTGAGATCGGTCAACATGACATCTGTGTCTTATGTCATCAACCAGGGGAACACTCTCAATCTCTGGTTTGCCTGACAGCAAGAATTGGGATTTGGCCGCAGGATCATCTTCTATCTCTCAATGCTTTGTATGTTAGGGGTTCAGAGAATGTTAGGGTGGATAATTTGAGCTGTCATATTTTGTCATCTCAGAATCTTTCCCTAACCTCTCTGATATTTCTGGATATATGTTAGCGGGTCAGAAAGCCTTTCCTGGACCCCGTTGATTTCCCAGCCAACTATAGATTCCCAGGCTTTGCTCTCAGAATAAGAAGGAGGGGGCATGGCGGGTTGATGTGTCAGTGGATGAGCTTCCGTTACTCCTATATGCAACCTCACCATTTTTCTCTGATTCAAAACAATTTAGGGATCAAGAGGATAATGATCATGGTCTTTCCGTATTGGGGAAAGAGATCTTGATTTTCACTCCTTTGAGAATAGTAATTTGCCAGTGCTGGGAATTTCCAATTACCCAACCCCGTGCATCATTTGAAAGCCCTAAACATGTCAAAAACATTAGACCTTTTGGTTTTTAAGTTGAAAGGAGGGGTTTAGAGAACAAAGGGTTGTCTTGTTATCATGCAGAAGCCATTAAAAGGTCTGGTAGGCCTTCAACCCTTAAGTCATTTTCCCACCTTTGGGGTAATTTGCAGAAGTGAAGTGCTTGGAAATCCTTTCCCCTTTAGATTGTGAGCTCACTTTCATCTTGCAATTTTTTTGTGAAAGGTTTCATACAAAATCTTTTTGTGACGGGTTTCATAGAACAATCTCTACTTTTAATACTCAATCAGTGGCTCTAAGAGCCTTTTGAGACCTTTGTGCAGATTTTGGAGATGGAGATAGGTTTGTGACTTAATTTCTAAAAAGTTTTAATCTGGCTCACCCCCATGCCATGCCCTCTTGTTTCTCCATGGCACTTACTGTTACTTTTAGGAGCTTTGCAGGTTCATCCCTTTCAATGATTGGATACTGTGGATATAAAATGTGTGACAATGAAAGCTTAATTTTTGATGGCAATCATCTCAACTCACCGACTGGAAGAGTTAGGACCATTTCTTTATCGAGGTCATTTCCTTTGTCTTCAGGATGACGAGGTAATTTTAAGATGAGACCCAACCATCGTTCCTAAGGTAGTTTCAGTGACAAATATAGTTCAGGGAATTGTTCTTCCTGTTTACTTTCCTTCCCTTGAGGAGAATTTGTGGCAATCACTAGAGACATTCTGATTCATTTGGACAGGAAATAAAAACACCTTCCTTTCACAGATAACCTTTTTGTGACAATTGTAGCAGCAAATCAGGTCCTCAAGGCTTCCAAATTTAATCAGTAAATGGTTCAGAGCCACTAAAGCCTTCTTTAAGCATATTTTACTCACCTGGCTGGAATTCAAGAAAGATCTACTACACATCTTGCTACATCAAGGGCTGAAGTTCAGGGAGTGCCTATTGCAAAGATATCTAGAGCCTCCATCGGGTCTTCAGTGAATACTTTTGTACATCATTATAGACTGAATGATTTGGAACTCAATAGGAAGAACTTTTGTGTATGGGTTCTTAGTTCTGGTCTGTCCTAATTGGATTCAAATTTTTCATTATAATAAATCAAATGGTCTGCATTGAGTTAATTGCTGGTGTTATTATCCTCTGATTGGAGGCTGTAATTTCGCTTGGGTATTCGAATGACTGGGACGAAGACAAAGGAGGTAATGTCCTGATTACTTTCTTACTGGTAATCTTTATTACACATAGTCCTACTTGTCCTGATACAAGTCATTACGAAAGGCCCTCTTATTCATTCATTCAATAATCTTTATTCGGTCAACATGCGACCATAAAAGAATCATAAAACCAATAGCATAAAACATCTAAAAACAATACAGTTAAAAGATACATGGTTAAAAGAAGATTCTTTAGTCACAATATCATTGATTCCATCTGTTGTGTAGCACGTTGAATATAGGATACAGTTAAAAAACAGGTTCTCACCATTGACAATGACTGCAGAAATGCCAAAGCGGCCCTACCAAATTTGATGTTGGCCTGTCTTAAAAGAGGTCAAATATACAATGTTCTCAGTGATAGATAAAATTTACAAAAAAAAACTTAAATTGCAAGTGCATTGTGCAGAGCGGCCATCACAAGGACATGGTGGTAAATTTGCAATATAGGTGCTTGCAAAGGATAGGTCGCTCAAAGATGGACATTATTCAATCTTAAGCTTACTAGCAAGAACCTATGTTGCAAATTACTGACCCAGGCTAGATATGGTTCAATGCCATTACTAGTGCAAATTGCAGCATATGCCAGAACAGTGGACTTGGTCACTTCTATCCACACTCTCTTATCATTTGGCTAAAAACTTAGGGCCTCATTTACAAGAGAACTGCGCTGCCGGACCATCACATTTTTTGACGCTCAGGTGGCGAAGGCCTCTGAATCATATCTATGAAGCGACCAAAACCACACTGCGTGGTTTTGCATGGCCTCATAGATATGGAGTAAGGCAAGGCAGCGCTAAGCACTGCGTTGTCTTACTCTGCGTCAAGGAGCCGTTCCATGGGTGTTGCTGTGGGTGTTCCCAAGCAACACCCATGGATTATGATGCTGCCCCATATTTACAAACTCTTGTAAATCTGGGGCAGTGCCAAAACCATAAGCCTCCCCAGAGCAGGTATTATGAGGAGAAATGTTATCATTTCTCCTTGTTTTTCCTCTTTCCACAAGTGCTGCATTCTGCAGGACACATAGAACAAGGAAAATGTCTCATGATAGTTTTTTGTGCAGGAAGGTGCCATCAACACAGACACCCTTACACCATACTCGACTGCAAAATGTGGGCCGGTGCTTTCTAAAAGGACAGGAATGCACCGTATCTTGTAAATACGATGCATTCCTGCCCTTTCGAATTAGCGTTAGGCAGCACAGCAAAAAGACTTGCAGCGCTGCACTACGCCAATTCTTTATAAATGAGGCCCATAGTTCTCAATGTGATCAGAAAACTAGCCTCAAATGTCCCTGGGGTCCTAAAGAGATCAATCAAATTCAGTCTCATACAAGGATTATAAATGTACAAGATCCAGAGGGATTTTTAAACAATGCTCCAGCTTGAGGCAGTCTGTAAGAACCGCCTGATTTAAAGAGATTTGGCTCTTTGTCCAGATCTTAAACCAAAAAAGAAGTGGCTGCATCCTAATAGTATCACCGATATACCCTAACCCTTTTTCAGAATGACAAATATAGGAGCTGGTGGATTTTGGCACAGCCAGTAGCCTCTTAATAAAGCCGTTCTCGATCCTCTCCAACCCAATTTGATCACTAAATCCCCAGACGCCAGCCCCATAACTGGCACTTGTGCAACATTTTGCTTTGTATATTGTGGTTAGCGCTCTAATGGGCTTATTTCCTAATCTAGAAGCAAAGCCAAAGACCGCCTCTGTTGTTTTGGCAAGAGCGGCAGCCCTGATAGTCTTTAGTGGACCCCAGGTTAGTTTCTAATTAAATGGTATCCCAAGATAGGAAAATGTAGGGACAGTGCAGACTTTATTATTGTTCACCCTGAGGACAAAGACTTCCTTCTTTTGCGATCCAAAAACCACTAAATGAGGTTTTGCGTGGTTGACCACAAGATTCAGACTGGCCATAAATGTACAAAACCGATCAAGTAATCGCTATAAGCCAGTTGCTGTCCTATCTATTATGACTGTATCATCGGCATAAATCAATGCCGGAACACTTCGATTGCCACCTCGCGGACAATCAACTTTAAGCTCCAATAGTGGCTCTTTAAACCATTTACATACAAAGAAAAAAGAAAGGGTGCCAAAGCACATCCAAAGCACATCCCTGGTGTACAGTACACCTCTGGCAAGTTAAAATAGAACAGTTGTCTTTCCCCTCTCTTCCCGGGCCATACCTCACACCAGCAGTCACATGTAGTTCTCTCATAAAATTAACAATATTTGACTCTACCTCAAGATATAGCATGATGCTTTACAACTTGGTTCTGTTTACTAAATCAAAAGCTGAGCTCAGGCCATGAATGATAGAAACAGCTTGCCCTCCTTGACCACGGTATATTTGCAATTTAAGAGATATACGTTGGGGCACTGCTCAACTGTCCCTAAGACAGGGCGAAAACCAAATTGGAGCTCTTAGAGCACATTATGCTCACTTGCCCAAGTTTGCAAACGCTCTAGCAAAATTCTTCCCATTACCTTGGCAGTTGAATGAACCTGAGAACCTTTTTTGAAAATAGGGATAATGGACGCATGGGACCAGGCCTTGGGTGGTCTCCTTATTAACACGTCTTAAAGACATTAGCAAAAGAGGAGCCCACAGAGGTATATTCGGCTTAAAAGATCGTCCAGTATCCCATCCAGCCAGGGAGTTTTCCTCAAAGGGCATCTGCCTATTGCGGCTACCACGTCATCCAATTCATTCTCCATTCCAAAGGATGGTATAGCTGGGAGCAGAGAGATAGAAGAGACTGAGGATGCATGAGTTGGTATAATAACAGTGTCTGCAGAGGTGGAGCCCTCCATAGAGGCTGGATCAGAATAGAGAAAAGCAAACGTGTGTGACCAAGGCTTCTGGTGGAATCACTGTGTCAAGCCCAGATCCCTGGGATTTCTCAAAATAGTTATTATTCACCATTTTCCAGAAAGCTTTATTCTCTTTGAGGTAACAAGCACTGTGGACCTACTCTGAGTTCCTAGGTACTTCTTTAAGTGCTGCCAACAGCTGATTATGAGCTTTAGGACAATTGTCATCAAACCATTTGGCGTGCGTCCCACTGTTAGATATATTTGGGAGCTTGAGCATATCACATGCCATTTTGCGGCTTCTAATGAATTCATTTAAAAGCTCAAGCCCTCCTCCTCTATTAATATTTTTACCTAGACACATCAAGATGTTAGGAAGTGTTGAGTCCATCAATGCAAAAAAGAATAATTATCCACCTTTGTCGAGCTAATAATCACCCCTTTATTCTTTGTGTACATCACCAGTGGGGAATCAACCTTTAACTGTCTCTTGGCAAAAAATACGTCACAATTTGGTAGGGCTAGAAGCCTATGTTCACTAATGGGAGATTCAGCTAAAGTATAATCCGATACCCATTCTCTACTAAAGGTTGCAGAGAATAAGATAAATCAATTAAGTTATCACTGCCCCTCCAGAGCTAGCTGGATCAACAATCAGGGAGTCAAAGGCAAAAATTTGATTTTAGTTCATGAGTACCAGATTAAGTTTATGGCCAAACGGACTATGGGCGAAATGGGTAAAAGAATCCCCAACATCAACCATCAGCCCACAGGACTTAGTTGAAGATAATTGGCAGTGCTTGATATTAGAACCACCCAGCCACACAACCACTTATCTGCCTCTGATATTTCTAGCACTACGTTCTATATCCTCATGCAGTGCTTTTGCCATTGCAGCATTACTTGGGTCAAACAGATTGTTATAAAAATATATCAATAATATCTGCTTGGCTAAACATTGCAACTAAATGTGTTGGTAATAATCAGAACACAAGTTTGACCTTAAAGCCTGAGTCAGGAACGTAGGGGAGATGAGAGTGATAAGACCTCCCTTCATCCTGTCCATGGATCCTGGGATTTCTGGAGTAAAATAAGTGGCAAAACCATCAGTGGACACAGTGTCAGTTAGCCAAGTTTCCTGTAGGCACAGAACTGCACAGCATCGAGTACATTTTTGCCAATATAAATTGTCCAACTTTTTTGCGAAGCCAGCCACATTCCAAGAGGCTATCATTATCAATTTGCCTGTATCATTTCCAAACTCATTACCCAAGATGTTGCTTTCACTAAGGGTATGTGTGTTTGCTGAAACATCGCTAGGTCTTACCTCCCTGAGGTCGACACTTGAACAGCTTTTTCTCCAAGTGTCTGCTTGAGCAGGAAGTCAATGCAGCTGGTCCAACTGTGAAATAGGCGTAAATCTATTTGAGGCAGTCACAGGAAAGAAAGAGTTCATGGGGGCTGATGTAATTCTGCCAATGGATCTGTAAAAGAAACCCAGCGGAAGTGTTTCAACTGTTGTGGAAGTAAACTCAGAAAAGTTGAGCCTTGCCAACCCCAAACCTTCCTTTTTAATACATGTAAGTCACCCCTACGGTAAGCCCTGGACATCCCATAGGGCAGGGTCCAGTGTATGTAAAAAGTTGGACATGTACATTTAAGTTTTACATGTCCTGGTTGTGAAAAAATCTTAAAATTAGTTTTTCAGTACTGCAAGGGATACCTCTCCCATAGGATAACATTGGAGTTACCTAATTACATTTAATAAGCTGTAATTTCCAAATAGGAGCAGGTATTTCATTCATGTTTGGTGTCTTTGGAATTGTAATGAAAAATCTTACTTATGGTGTAGTCAGCTTTTTAAATTAGAGTTTTGATAATGCCACTTTTAGAAAGTTGGCATTTTCCTGCGTTCGCCTTTTAGTGCCTGCAGCCTGTCCCTGGGTCACATGACTGACCTATGAAATGAAATGCAAACAAATGTATAAAGTGCATAGATACCGAATGGTGTCAAGGTGCTAAAGCCATCAGAATCACCTGAGCTCAAGACCAGTCCGTCACCGTGGATGACCTGTGGAGCCCTAGATCAGTATAATGAAAAATGCTGGTGAGGAAAAGTATTTCACAGCTTAGCTGTGGCTGATGAGAAGAATTTACCTTCCCACCTTGCTTTTCACAAATTTTGGGATCATCACCAGATTGTGTTTAGCCAAGCGAAGAGACCTGGTCAGCAAGTACCAATGGAACTTAAATCTGATGGACCTGACATATGTGATGCATTATGTGCAATGTACACAGCTTTTAAAATGATTCGCTTTCCAACTGGAAGCCAGTAAGGCTTGACAAGCTGAGCTGAAATTGAGTGATATTTAAGGATATCTAAGATAAGCCTTGCTGCTGCATTCTGAACAGTTTGAACTTTTTTAAGAGAGGAATTGTTGATGTTTATATAAAGAGCATTATATTAGTCAATACTCTAAGAGATCAAGGCGAGAACCATTGATTTTCATGCTGTAGTACCATTCGGTTCACCTGTAGGTCAAAGGAGAGGTGTCAGTCTACAATAACAGTGAGCTTTTTCACCATTTTGGCAGGTAAGGGTAAGGTACCCAATACATGTGGCCACCAATTTCTGTTCCAGATCAAGGACTGACCACCAAAGATGATGATCTCAGTTTTGTCTGCATTCAATTTCAGATAATTACCCTTCATCCAGGTGGAGATTGTGTTCATGAAGTTATTGAATTTGACGACTATAAAATGTCCATCATCTGTAATAGATACAATATTCTGTGTGTCATCGGCATAAAAGAGGGCCTGTAGACCAAAGGAACTAATCAGTTAGTTAGCTAGAGGGGAAACATATAGATTAAATTATGAGGGACTTAGAGAAGATCCCTGAGGTACCCCACATGGAAAGACAATAGGACTTGATTTGAACTGACTATAGATTACTACTTGTGTTCTGTCTGTTAAGAATGACTTCAGAAGATTGAGCGCAGTATCTTTAAAACCTAGCTTAGCTAGGTGAGAAGTGGGTAAGACTGGGGAGATCGTATCAAGCCCTGCGGACAGGTCCAACAGGATCAGTGCCAATGCCTGGCCCACATCGACCAGTGCTCTGATTCAATCGACGGCCGAAACCAAAGCGGTTACAGTACTATGTCTACTACGAAAACTGAATTGTGCGGAATCCAGCAATTTGCGGTCCTCAATGTATGCCATAAGCTGGCCATTCAGATGTTTCTCCAGAATTGTCGCAGGAATCGGAAGCAGATATAGGGCAATAGTTTTTCAGATCATTGGGGTCCAGATTTGTTTTATTCAAAAGAGGCCTGACTGGCGCTTCTTTCCATGACAATGGAAAACATCCAGTAGAGAGAGCCTTATTCATAATTGAGGCCAACAACACAGTGATCATGCTGGCCACTAGGTGGATAGTTTTTGGTGGGCAGGGTTCAAAAGGGGAGCCTGACTTGATGCTGAGAAGATACTTCTCAGTCTGTTCCTCCGAGATTTGTGAAAAAGATGTAAGTATGGGTTTGTTTACTGACTCCTCGTTGAATACCCTAGGATCTGGTTTGACCTGGGAATATTGTTCTAAGGAGTTATGCATTTCCTCATAGATTGTGCCGAATAAATGATGATTAAGATTTTAGACTGAAAGTACTGTGCCAGGTTATCACAAAGATCCTGAGTCCCATCTAAATTATTCAAGCTCTTAGGAGAGGACATAAGGCTTATAATATTAAACAGTTCCCTAGAGAAAATTAAGGAATTCATTTTGTCTGTGCAAAAATTTGAATATTCCTTTATAACTGCGTATTTGTAGTCTCGGATCAGTGCTCTATATTTTTTTTTACTGGGGGGTCATATATGTTTTCCACCAGACCTGTTCTTGTCTGCTTCAAGCTTGCCTGAGGGTAGTTCCCTGTAGCTCTGAGTTGCCTTAAAAGGGGCAACCGTGTCCAAAGCCAAGCTAAGCCCGGCTGTGAATTCTTGTGCATCTAAATTGACATCATTAAAGTGATTTCTATCTCTATTTTTAAGGGCAGGTGAGAGTGATGCCTCTTCCAACCCCATTTTAGTAATTTCTTATTAGCCTTTCAACAGTCACCATGAGGAGACTTCCAGGATTTCACGACCACGACTGCACTGTGATCTGACCAATTTAGGGCGAGCACCTCATTTAATCACAACAGCGGATTATTAGAGAAAATCCCATCGACCGTGAGCCCCACACTGTGTGTGGGAGCATTGACCAGTTGAGAGAGGCCAAAACACGATAGTGTGTTAATAAGAGAGACCAAGTCTCTAAAAGTGGGTCTTCTAAATGAAAATTAAAGTCCCCCAGAATGGTAAAGTTTCTTTTCTCTAGATAAAGTTCAACCAGTTGGCCTATTTCAAGGGTGAAGATGGATCTAGGGCCTGATGGGCGGTAAACCAGAATACCTAAAAAGGATATCTTATGCTGAATTTTGAGGCTAAACCATAAAGCCTCACAGGAAAAAGTGCACTTAATAGGTTCGATGGATTAATTTAAAGAGTTTTAATAGATAGTGGCAAGACCGCCTCCTATTCTATTTTCTCTGTCATGCCTATGAATAGTGTTGAAAAGTGGATCATTAGCAGGGGCAGATATTCATTTACCACTGGTAATAATACAACCAACACAATATGTGGCTCAGAATAGGTCTTAGAAAATTATTTCCATGCTCAAGCTGTGGTAGCTTGGCTGCGAGCATGCAGGCTTAGCTTCAAAGACAGGTATGTAAAACATTCAAAAACACAAATTCAGTAAATAATTAAGACACAACAAACAATAAAAATCTAACACTAATGTATAAAAATAGGAAATATTTTTATCTTAAAAATGACACCAAAACGAAAGAAAATCCACTGTAGGGAACCAGAGATGTGAGTTTTTAAAGAATAGACACTTTCTAGTGCTCAGAAACCAACAGTGCCAGTTTTGGACATTTGGTTGCCTATGACAAGGACAAATTTGCACTTAGCAACTTTTCTGGAGGATTTCTCACCAGACATCATGCAGCTTCCTCCAGCAGGCCAGATTCAGTGAGGAACTCCTTCTTGAAGTTACTTTTGCGGGTCCATAGTGTCCAAAACACAATCCAAGGGTCTGGAATCTCCAAGATGGTCCTTGAAAGTTTGGGACTTCAGTTCCCACAATCCACTTGGAAAAAACCCTTACACATCCACTGGTAGTACTCCAGGTTGAGGATTCTTTGTGGTGATGGTCCAGGTGAGCAGTGTTAACCTGTCGCTTTCAGGGAGTCCACTCTTTAGTCCTTTTAAAGCAAGGTAGTCCACATGGCTGTAGCTCTGGAAAGTGCAGGAGGCGCAATCTCAAGAGTGCAGGGCCTGGTTAATGCACATCAAACTCCTCAGTGTGGACCCTTCTTGCTCTCTTAGGTTTCAAGCAGCAGATCTGAGAGGCACTGCCCCTCTCAGATACTTATTCAGTGTTTCTGGGGTCAAGCAAGAGGGCACACCTGTCCAGTGAAGTGAAGGACAACACACCAGAGCATGACCACTTCCTCCAAAGTGTGGCACAATGATATCCCAGAAAGCACAATTTCTCCAAAATTCAATATGTCAGACTTGTTTGCTGGGAGAGAATAGCTGACTAAACACACCTCCAGGATGGCTAATCTCCATAGTCTCTCCCCCATTGCATCTGCTCATTTCTTCCTTAAACCTAGCATCTGGCTGGGTTCAAAGAGGAGAGTTGTAAATGAAACTGGTGTCTTCTGCCTGTCTCTCCTTCCATTCAAGGATATTGTTTACAACCCCTCCCCCTGCTCTGGCATTCCTGTGTAGCAGAACCCTGCCCTCCCAGAAGAGCTGGCTAAACCCAGGGGCTCTTTATCACCTCATCAAAGGAGCCTGGCTAATCCACTTAATTCTGACCAATCAGGACAGACCACTGGAAGGTTGAACTTTGGCTTACAGACAAGAAAGTCTTATAACGTATTGTTCGTATATTTTAGGAGACATTCAACAATACCATATGGTTGGATTTATCAATACCATTCTGGGAAGTCCTTGAATGCTATTTTTATTATTCTCCTAGCGGGAATTATTAGTTAATAACTTCATATTATTCATGTTAACCTATGTGACAGGGGGTTTGAAATTAGAAAATGGCTTGGGCCATTTTTCCAACACCAGGGCTTATAAAAACACCTTTTATAAGAACCCCGCTTATATTTACAGGACTCCCACCCTTGGAACACCTATGGGAGACTTTAGGAGTTCTGAATATGTAAAAATATTGCAAATCCTCCATCCACAGTGCTCCTAGCACAAAAGTCGATTTTGTGAAGCACTTTATCACAATTTAGGAGTGAAATGTGCAATTTCACTTAACCCAGGGCATATAAAACTCATTTTATAAGGGTCCTCCTTACACCTAACCCTCCACCCCTGGTACTCCTAGGGGAGACCCTGGGCGTATCTAATATGCCCAAACATTGCAGTTTATTAATTTTTATGTGCCCCAAACACCAAAGCCGAGTTTGGGCACAATTTGCATTTTCAAAGCAGTCCTGCAACACAGGGCTGCTTTTAAACTGACCTCAGGCTCCAGCAGTGCACATATGTGAATGCAGAAAAGGCTGCTAGCCTCTAAATTGCCTTGCCCTATTCTATACTAGGGACTTAAAGGTAGTTTCAACCCCCCTGCCCTATTATGTACTAGGGCCTTATAGGGGAGGTCATGCCAATCACAGGGGAACCCTAACCCATAGTGTACCCAAGTGTATGTAGGTGTTTTCACTGTATTGTAAGTGTCTCTTTTAGCCTAGCACTGGCCTTGGTCTGGTTAGGCAGAGACCAGGTCAGTCAGAGTCAGTTACCAATAGTACCAGTCAGCAAAAGGTTGGGGGTGCCCAGGGCACAGGATGATTTTGCAACAAATAGTAAACCCAGGGGGAGTCACATTAACCAAGTTGCGCCAAAAGAATCACAGGCTCATGTCTCAGTTATTAAGACATAGTCATTGATTAAAAAACCTCTAATCTTCCCTTCTTTCAGGCTACTATCCCTCTCCATCTCCCTCCTATGTTGTACAGTAGAGACCTCCTTAGGCAAGCCTGGGCTGGTGAGAAAAACCTTTGTCTCAAATCCACAAGCGGTACAGGTCAGCCCCCTTCTGACATAGCCACAGAAGTTAAACAAGGAGCAGCACTGTAGCTTATCTGTGTTCCTTTAATATCCAAAGTTGGGCACAAGAATATGAAATGCGCGAGACCCCTTCTGGTGCAGAAAGGCCAGGTGTTCTTGCGCATGGCACTGTCCGGACACAGATGGGCACAGACGGGCTTCTGCTTCCTTAATAACGGCTGGCATAATGGGAGGGGCATGACTCAAACAATGACCCTTCGCGTCAGCAAGAGGGATGAAACTTAAAAACCAAACTCCAGCAACTCCAATTTGCTCCCTGAGGCTCCCCTCTGTGGCACATTTACATGGAAATCAAATTTAAACTAAATAAACAGTGAGAAAATCAAAATAATAAACATAAGAAAATGCTAAGAACTTCTTTCGAAGATGGCGTCTACCTAAATTGAAGCCAGGCACCTCCAAAAGAGCGCACATTAGTGCATTACAAGGAAATTAAAAAGCACCATCTTGCAACTTCTTGCAGGAAACAAGAGCAGATATACCAAAGCCCTCTAAGTGTTCTGTACTACCCCAAAGCCAGATCCACAGACTGCGCGAATGCACTTGTGTTTCCTTGACAAAGCCCGCCTATTGGGAGGGGGCACTTGTAATACGACCATGGGATGTCTTTCACGTTTGTGATGGAGGACCTGTCTTCGAAACACTAATTCAGCCCTATCTTTCATAGCTCATACAGGCCCAGTTCACAACCATGCCACTGGTTGCACAAATGGTTACCTCAGGATCTTCATCTCTTACAGTCCGGTATTAGATGATGTGGCCTAACTGCCAGAGCTGCTGACTTATAGATGGGGAACCAGATTTGAGTCTGGCGTTGGCTCAATATTATGTGATTCTGGGCAAATCACTTAATCCCCCCGTGCATACCAAAAAATAAACGTGTCCTTGTGTAATGTAACTCGTGCTCATGTAGAGCGCTCTAATACCTTCAGGTCGAGTTGGCTATATAAAACTGCAATTTTTTTAAAAAGAATTCGAGAGCAAACCCGTTACAAATCTCTACTCAGGCTGTGCAATTCATTACATCGTGCATATTTTACAGGCCTGAATATTAGAGAGCAGAGTTTCTCTTCATGCAGCACCTCTCTTACAGGCTCAAGCTTCAGGAAGGCAGCAGTCATCCCTCCAGCTGCTCAGGCTGCAGACCAAAGACGTAAGAGAACAGCGCTATCAGTGATGTTATGGGAGACACCTAGTGGCCAAGTTCTTGCTGTATTTAAATTCTGATTTTGGCATCGGGTGCTCATAGATCAGATCCAATCTCTTTCAGAATTGCATGTGTGACCTTGGGCAAGGTACGCTCTGCCTACTCTCTCGGACTATAATCTGCAGACTGCGAACATAAAACGTTAGTTGGGGTGTGGTGTAAATGCTGTTCCAATGATGTCAGCTCAGGGGTTCAGGGAATACAAATACCGGATCGAAGCAACTCATCTCCTCGCTGTGCAGTATGTACTTTAGACTGCTTCACCCCTATGACCTTGCACTTTACAAACATGTTCTAATTCAAAGTGCCAAGTAAAACAAGAATCATTTGAGGATTACATTCAGCTGTAAAGTAATTAAAGTTTACAAAGGAACTGCTGTTTTTCTTGGCTACAACGGGACTTTAGCCGTGCTCACGTGACGTGGCTCACAGAGCCCACATCAATCCTCTCTCTAGGTTACAGAGCTGTTCAAGGAAATTAATTTGTCCATGGTAAACTGAACAAACTCATACAAACTATATAACGTTAAAAACAACCTTCATTTTAAAATCACACAAATATGAAATCGTCTAGAATTTTAAAGTAGGCAGTCTTCTTTAAAATGTTGACATTATGTAGAAACACGTTTTATTAGCTTGCCAATCAAGTTAGAATTCATGAAGCCTTATGTTAAGTAACAACAAAGCTTGACAAAAATATGCTAAAATGATGTATCTGTCACACTAGAAATGTTGAATAAATTATAAAAATTAAAACGACAGGTTCTGGTACTTTAAAAAACAACACACCATTCATTCTAACTCCAGAATGTTCTTCTAAGCTGTCTCCCCTTCAAATTCAGACGTTGATGAACTCGAAAGACAGTGAAGCAATAACTGCTCTGCCGTGTTTTCAGGTCCACGGGTGACATCCGGCACCAGTCAACTTTCTTTGCATTCTGGGACTTGTAGTTTCGTTTATGGCATTATACAAATAGGACTAGGATGGACTGGAACAGCCTGTCAAGCATGGTCCTGGTAAGAAAGTTATACACCTGCTCTTCTGGGATTACTCCAACACCTGCGATAGATTTCTGACATCTTGTGGATACACAAAGATCCCAGGGGCACTTCAGGAGATGCACAAAAGTCGGGCATTTCCCGAGTTCTACAAAGTGTAACATTTAGGATGCCTAATTTCCACCAGTTGTAACATTTTGTTTCTGCAGTTGAAATGCAAATGTGGATTACTTACCTTTAACTTGTTTTTCCACTGGAAATATTTTTGTACGGAGAAAAGTTTTGCAGTATTTCCCCAATTAATATGTGAGTGCTGTTGTGCCCTGTACTGACGGGTGAGTGGCGCTGCGCGGACTAGGGGCCTTGCGCAGCGCGAGAGCAATAACTGACACCCACACTGGTCTGCTGGGTGGGGTGGAAAGACCTCGAGCGGTCTCCACCCATTTATTTTAAAACCTCGGGCCACGCCTGGCACGAAGGTGATCTGTGACAGCATGCCCGCCGGCAAACAACAGGACTGAGTGCTGACCTTCCACAAGTGCCACCTCCCAATTTCAACCTGGAAAAGCAGTCATTCTCCCACTTCCCACCCAGAACGACGCTTACTCCTCTCTTTGACAGGAGGAAATTTACATGTGTTTGTAGGGTGGGAAACTTCATGCAATAATTGTGTGAATATCATACTCCTCATCATATTTATTTTTTAAATGTAAAAAAATTTCAACAAAACATACAGCCATACATATGTACAACACATCATAAAAGCGTTACTAAAAAATAGCCGAAGTCATCAGATATTTCAAAAGTTCAAGTATATACAAACAATACCAAACAGTAGATCAGAAGGTGTGGCCTTACAACTAGAACGGTCGATCCCGATGCTGGGGAACTGGGTTCGAGTCTCGGCAGGGACACTCAACATCCTGCGAATCTGGGCAAATCACTTAAACTCCCGTGCCTAAGAAAAAATGAATGTGTCCACCTGTAACGCAACTGGTGCTCATGTAAAGTGTTGTGATACCTTCGGGTCAAATTTGTGCTATATAAAAGTCTGGTAAAAAAAAAGATATCCAAAAAAGGTTTATCTATAGAAAATTTTATCATACGGGGGCAGTGCCCACCCCGGGCTACAGGTCTACAGGGCTTGTTGGGTGGTGTGCTCCTGTAGTCCCTTAGAAACAATTGCAGGTGGCGCTCAGGGTCAGCGTCCTCGGCCACCGCAATCTGCAGCATCTTATTGAGTGTCCTCATGAATCTTTCGATTTCCCCATTAGCTTGTGGCCACTGGGGGTGATGCTGCGATGTCGCACTCCATGAAGTTTTAGGAAGTCACCGAATTCCCCGCCTTGGGAGGGTGGGCCATTGTCACTCTTGATTTTGGCTGGGCAACCGAACACTACCAACACTTTTTCCAACATGGGAGCCACGTGTGTGAATGCAATGATAGGTGTCTATCATCGCTAGCATGATCCTCCTGTCTGGGAAGCTCCCGAAGTCTATGCTCACTTTCTCCCAGGGCGCTCTGCATGACTCTGTGATGATTGGTGCGGGTCTGTCTGGAACGCTAGTCAGTTGGCATGCCTGGCATCGCTGTACTGTTTCTTCCACCAACTCTTCCAATCCAGGAAAGCATACTTTCTCCTGCATCCTTGACTTCATCTTCATCGACCCATTGTGTCCCCCGCCAGCTGAGCTACATGATGATAGAGCGCTGCTGTGATGATGATGCGGGACCCACGTAGGAGGACCCCTTCCTGGGTTGCACTAAGTTCATTCCTAACTCTCTACATCACGGTCTTGCCCTGACCAATCGTTGGCATTCTGTAGGAAGTCCTGCCATGTCCTCCCTTGGACAGCATTCCACTCTTTGGTCTGTTTCCGCTGCTTCTGTGATGTCAGCCAGTGTCAGGGCTCGAGGACACGCCGCAGCAGCTTTCTCCTATGTTGCCAAACCCCGAATACAACATTTTTAGAGCAAAGATGAACGTGGGAATTTACATATGCTTAAAGCATCTGTTGTAATCTGTTCTTCATTAATCATTATATCTAGTGGTCTTTAATATTTAATAAGCATTCATTCTCCCCATTTTTTCCCACCCCAGACTGTACCACTCCTAAAGCAGGACTTGTGTGGCCAACTCCTCTCCCCCAACTCCCCTTACCATACTATGATGATTGGAATGTTCCGTAGCTGTCAACTGTCACCTAAGAACGTTGCACAGCGAGCAGCTGACGGGAATTGGTGATGTTGATTTAATGTGCCTTGTTCCAAATCTTTGACATTTTATTCTTGAGTTCAACAGAATCTCAAACTTACATTCAACAGCTTTAAAGATGGGTCATGCCATGAGTTTCTTAGCTTTGAATACAAAGGATGCACAAAAGGTGCTTCTCATCTTCACATTGAATATATATATATATATTACCTACTGGCGGTGTCAGTAGGTAGTTATAGTTAGGACCTAGTTTCCATAGGAAAAGCGTTTTTTGATTTGCCAATATCTTTGGCGCCATTTGACAAATCTTTGCGAAATTTTCAAAACTAATGGGGCTCTCAGGTCAGCTCCTGACTTAAAAGTTTCGGGGTGATTTGTCAAGCGGGGGCCGAGAAAAAGGGGGTCCCAAAACCCGTTTTCTCCATGTTAATTTCCATAGGAAGTGTTTGTCTCAGATACAGTCTGAACTGCTGAATGGAATTACACCAAATTTGGCAGAGAGGTAGCTCTTGGTTCAGAGTGCACTCTTTGCTTTAAATGGTGTAAATCTGTTCAGTAGTGCCTGAGAAATTAAAACATAAAAAACTATTGATATCTGGCTGCCGCAGTGGATCCGCGAACCCTCCCGAGCACAAGCTTTATTATGATTGGCTGCCAACACTCCAAGCCAAGTGTTGGCAACCTTCTTGTGAGTCAGTTGAACCGAGTCACAAGAAAAAAGGCCACAAAATAAGAAAAGGGGGCAGGGTAGAAACACCCTGACCCCCAAGGCCTATTCAGGGGGTCCCAAAAAGCATTTTTTTAAAACAAAATCTGCGGGATGCGCATACGGTACGCAAATCCTGCCAAAATTGCTTTTAAAAACAAAGCGCGGTGTCCCGCGCTTCGTTTTCTAGAAGCCCCGGGTGGGCAGGTCTCGGGGGCAATGCAGAATTATCATGAGGGGGTCTGCGAGGGCCCCAGCAGCCCCGGGGACCGCCACTTCCCTGGGGCATGATTAATAATGTGCAGGGGGCACGCGCCCCCGCAGCCCCGGGGACTGCCACCTCCCCAGGGCTTTTTAAAAACTGCATGGGGGTCCTGCTCCCCCCACACTGCCCCGGGGACCACCACCTCCCCGGGCATTGAGTAAAAAACATACAGGGGTCTGTAGCGGACCTCCGGCCCCAGGGATCACCACCCCCTGGGCCAGCTCCAGCAATGTCCCAGGGTGCCCACCCCGGGACATTGCAGTTTGCTATGACAGGCCGGAAGCACTGGTCCCGCCCTGTCATAGCAAACTTCTGCTTCGCTTCATGGAAGTGAGACAGGAAAACTGCTCTCGCTTCCATGAAGCAAAGCAAATTGCTTTTGGGCAAAGGGAGCTGCATGTCAGCAGCTCCCTTTGTCCAAAAGCAATGCCGGCTCCCGCAGCAGGCGGGGAACCGGCTGGGACCGCGGGGGCATTGGGGCTCCCCCGAAGTCTCCAATGGGAGGACATGCCCCAGGGGATGGGTTCCCCGGGGCAAAAAAATGCCCAGGGGAGGGGGCAAGTGGCTCTTTTTTTTACAAATGGCTGGGCCTCGGGGGATGGGGTCTCCAGGGCAGACTTCGAGTAATGGGACTGGGGGCATTTTTTTTTCTCTCGTGTTAGGAATCGTGATCCCATCGAAGCTCTCAGCGCAGCCCCCTATGTAACGTTGCGATGGATTTGCGGATCCACCTCAAATAAATAATTTAATAGAATAGTATTTAGAAGGTTGTGTTGTATTTGTGACCTTTCTTTAAAAAGCTAGTGAGATTCAAGTTATTTATCACAATAATTTTGATAGAGTTATTAATAATATAATAAATTAAAAATGAAGGGCCAGATGTACGACTCTAAATTGCATGCGCAAACGGGTTTGCAACCCGTTTGCGCATGCAAAATGGCCCAGGGCCATGTACAATTCCTAAATAGCGAGTCGCAATTTATTTGCGACTTGCTATTTAGAATTATGAAGTCGCAATTAGGAAGGGGCGTTCCCTTCCTAATTGCATCCGCAAAGCAATGTATGAAAGTTTTGTGACCGCAATTGCGGTTGCAAAACACTCGCAAATTACCACCCTCTTCTAGAGGGTGGTAATGCTGTCGCAATTTGGAAGGAGTCCCCAGGGGACCCCTTCCACTTTGTGACTGTCTCCAAAAATATTTTTAAGGGCAGGCAGTGGTCCCAGGGACCACTAACTGCCCTTAAACAATGAAACGTTTCATTTTTGTTTTTTAAATGCATCCCGTTTTCCTATAAGGAAAAGGGGCTGCATTTAAAAAAAAAAAGACTGCTTTATTTAAAAGCAGTCCCAGACATGCTGGTCTGCTGAGCCCAGCAGGCCACCATCCCTGGGAGGGCCTGTCATTCCCAATGGGGTCACAAATTGCGAGAGGCTCATAATTATTAATGAGCCTCGCAATTTGAGACCCCATTGGGAATCTCAACCAGTGTTAAACACACTGTTGTACATGCCAAATAGCGCCTCGCAAATTGCGAGTCGCAAATGAGTCGCAACTTCCAGAAAGGAATGCAAGACGTTGCAGTCTGGATGACCAACAGCTGCCTGAAACTCAACGCAGAGAAGACAGAAGTCCTTGTCCTCGGAACCACCACTTCAGCATGGGACAGCACCTGGTGGCCAACCGCCCTCGGAAGCCCACCTACCCTCTCTGACCATGCCAAAAACCTCGGCATCGTACTCAACTCATCAGTCACCATGAACCGACAGGTCAACGCCGTCACCTCCAGCTGCTTCAACACCCTCCGCATCCTCCGCAAGACCTTCAAATGGATCCCCCTGAGTCAAGGAAGACAGTCACCTACGCACTCATCACCAGCAGACTGGATTATGTAAACGCACTCTACGCCGGCATCAACAAGTCCTTACTCCGTAAACTGCAGACAATACAGAACACCGCCGCCAGACTCGTCCTCGGCATCCCCCGTCACAAACACATCAGCCAACACCTACGTAGACTCCACTGGCTCCCTGTGGAGAAAAGAGTCACCTTCAAAATCCTCACTCACGCCTACAAATGCCTACACAACAACGGACCCAAATACCTCAACGATAGAATCAACTTCCACGTACCCAAAAGAAACCTCCAATCTTCCGAACTCGCACTGGCCTAAACCCCGCGCATCCACAGAACCAGAGCAGGCGGAAGATCCTTCTCTCACATTGCAGCCAAGACCTGGAACGGGCTACCGGCAGATATCAGACGCGCGCCCTCCCTCAACACCTTCAGGAAGACCCTCAAGACCTGGCTCTTTGGCTAAACAGTTCTGTGGACTCCCCCACCCCCTCAGCACCTTGAGACCCTCATGGGTGAGTAGCGCGCTTAGAATTCCCTGTTTGATTGATTGAATTTGCGAGGCGCTATTTTGCAGATCGTACATCTGGCCCCAGGGGATGGGTTCCCCGGGGCAAAAAAATGCCCAGGGGAGGGGGCAAGTGGCTCTTTTTTTTACAAATGGCTGGGCCTCGGGGGATGGGGTCTCCAGGGCAGACTTCGAGTAATGGGACTGGGGGGCATTTTTTTTCTCTCGTGTTAGGAATCGTGATCCCATCGAAGCTCTCAGCGCAGCCCCCCATGTAACGTTGCGATGGATTTGCGGATCCACCTCAAATAAATAATTTAATAGAATAGTATTTAGAAGGTTGTGTTGTATTTGTGACCTTTCTTTAAAAAGCTAGTGAGATTCAAGTTATTTATCACAATAATTTTGATAGAGTTATTAATAATATAATAAATTAAAAATGAAGGGCCAGATGTACGACTCTAAATTGCATGCGCAAACGGGTTTGCAACCCGTTTGCGCATGCAAAATGGCCCAGGGCCATGTACAATTCCTAAATAGCGAGTCGCAATTTATTTGCGACTTGCTATTTAGGAATTATGAAGTCGCAATTAGGAAGGGGCGTTCCCTTCCTAATTGCATCCGCAAAGCAATGTATGAAAGTTTTGTGACCGCAATTGCGGTTGCAAAACACTCGCAAATTACCACCCTCTTCTAGAGGGTGGTAATGCTGTCGCAATTTGGAAGGAGTCCCCAGGGGACCCCTTCCACTTTGTGACTGTCTCCAAAAATATTTTTTAAGGGCAGGCAGTGGTCCCAGGGACCACTAACTGCCCTTAAACAATGAAACGTTTCATTTTTGTTTTTTAAATGCATCCCGTTTTCCTATAAGGAAAACGGGCTGCATTTAAAAAAAAAAAGACTGCTTTATTTAAAAGCAGTCCCAGACATGGTGGTCTGCTGAGCCCAGCAGGCCACCATCCCTGGGAGGGCCTGTCATTCCCAATGGGGTCACAAATTGCGAGAGGCTCATAATTATTAATGAGCCTCGCAATTTGAGACCCCATTGGGAATCTCAACCAGTGTTAAACACACTGTTGTACATGCCAAATAGCGCCTCGCAAATTGCGAGTCGCAAATGAGTCGCAACTTCCAGAAAGGAATGCAAGACGTCACAGTCTGGATGACCAACAGCTGCCTGAAACTCAACGCCGAGAAGACAGAAGTCCTTGTCCTCGGAACCACCACTTCAGCATGGGACAGCACCTGGTGGCCAACCGCCCTCGGAAGCCCACCTACCCTCTCTGACCATGCCAAAAACCTCAGCATCGTACTCAACTCATCACTCACCATGAACCGACAGGTCAACGCCGTCACCTCCAGCTACTTCAACACCCTCCGCATCCTCCGCAAGACCTTCAAATGGATCCCCCTGAGTCAAGGAAGACAGTCACCTACGCACTCATCACCAGCAGACTGGATTATGTAAACGCACTCTACGCCGGCATCAACAAGTCCTTACTCCGTAAACTGCAGACAATACAGAACACCGCCGCCAGACTCGTCCTCGGCATCCCCCGTCACAAACACATCAGCCAACACCTACGTAGACTCCACTGGCTCCCTGTGGAGAAAAGAGTCACCTTCAAAATCCTCACTCACGCCTACAAATGCCTACACAACAACGGACCCAAATACCTCAACAATAGAATCAACTTCCACGTACCCAAAAGAAACCTCCAATCTTCCGACCTCGCACTGGCCTAAACCCCGCGCATCCACAGAACCAGAGCAGGCGGAAGATCCTTCTCTCACATTGCAGCCAAGACCTGGAACGGGCTACCAGCAGATATCAGACGCGCCCCTCCCTGAACACCTTCAGGAAGACCCTCAAGACCTGGCTCTTTGGCTAAACAGTTCTGTGGACTCCCCCACCCCCTCAGCACCTTGAGACCCTCATGGGTGAGGAGCGCGCTTAGAATTCCCTGTTTGATTGATTGAATTTGCGAGGCGCTATTTTGCAGATCGTACATCTGGCCCTAAAAGTTAAACTTGAAGAGTGTATTGTGTTGTAGTACATTGAATTTGTGCTTTTGTTTTGCAGATTCGCGACGGGTTCGCGAATCTGCAAAAAAGATAAAAAGAGTATGTATGTTTAAAAAAAAAAAAAGATTTACTGTTGGGTTATTGGGTGGCTCTAAAAAGAGCCCTTGTTTTCATTCTGACTTTGTTGAAGCTACATGTAGGTGCGAATGCACAGCTTAAGGTTGTTGAGAAACACTCTGTTTCCTTCATCTGTGAAGTGAACTCCATCACTTCTGTAGATGTATTCCATATCAAAATGTAAATTGTTGTTATAGATGGAGCACATCCTATGGTCTCCGAGGTAAGCAGAAACACCTTTATTGACATTCTTCCTAGCTCTCTCAAACTGTGGACAGCATTGATCTGACCACTTCCATTTCTGTCTTTGGCATATATTAGAGTAGACAAAGACAGTTTGAGGCAAAAGCAACATCAATTGTGCAAAGGTATCCTTCATGAGCATTTCCAGTCCTACTCCAGTCAATGTGCTTAGGCCATTGCCACCACAGTGTACAATCATGAGGTCAGGGGGTTGGAGATGCAAAAAGTTTTAACCAAAGGCAACAATTGGTGCCATTTTAATCCTCTCTTTGCAATCCATTTGATATCCACATTTTGCAAACCTAGGTTTTTGTCAATACCTCTGTGTTCAGCATACCCTTTGCACCAGAAAACATAGCTGTGCCCTACAATCCACACTGGGAGCATCTTGAAGAGATGTGTGGAAGGAATGAAAAGATGTCTGTAGCTGAGGTAGTCAGTTGCTAGAAAGAGGTATCTAAAATGGTGGAGAAGATGTTGTTTTTAAAAAGCTGATAAGTGATTGGCTGTTCATCAACATTGTGCACTCAAAAGTAGGATGCATGTTACTTTGCTGAGGACTCATGTTTCTGATTGGTTATTAATTTTTTTTTGAAAGGTACAGTAGATAGGATAAGGTAATATTTTGTAAAATTTGACCACACCTGCTGTTTGCATTTGTAAGCTTGTGTGCTGAACTTGAAAATATGGTGAACTTGTGACCTGCCAGTACAGTTGAATATTGCAGAGAGTGTTACTATGGAAACTGGGATAAGCAGAATGGAGGAAGGGTTGAAACTTTACAGTGGATTTAAAATGTGAAATAGAAACCTTAAATATAAGTGATATGTTACTAAATTAAGGTTTTCTAAGTCAGTTGTAGGTGTAGAAGTAGTGTGTTGTTAAAAAACTATACTAGTATTATTAGAAATAGGTTTTTGAACTCCCATAAGGGTTCATGGCTCCATCCCGACGCTACATTGCGACACCGCGGTGAAGTTGCGACTCCGGAAAATTACAGAACCAGTTTGAGCACTATTTGAAGACAGTTAGAAAGGGTTAATATGTCTAACCAATAGAAATGTGTTTCACAATTTGAAATAATGTAGGAAGCAATGTGATTGGTTACTTACATTTATTTGTGTGCAGAAAGAGAGGGAAAGTTTGCCCTTACTGGATTCACCTTGCTGAGAGTGCTGCATTACATTTATTGTGTGGAAAAGAACATCTTTAATGAGTTTCTGATATTTGATATTCTGCAATACTATTTCAAAGGTGAGTAACAAATTTAAGAGGTATGTTATGTATTATGAAGCAGTGCTTTACTCTTTGTAGTGATATTTTTAGATTTAAAAATAAATACATTTCAAAGTGTTGAAATTGTTAGAGAAGTGTAATGCTTGAAATATGTTATGAAATGTACAGATGTCTATTGTAGATATTAGGCTAGGCGTAACACTCTCAGTAGTCGTTCAATAGAGAAGCTGTATCACAAAAGTGAGGTTTAAGACATGTTGGTAGAGATATCAGTAATTAGGTTACCTCGTATCAGTCTATGTAAAAGAACAGTGCAAGTACACCTTAGAAATGTAGGTGTCTCCTTGAAATGTGAAGTGCAGTTATTCAGGTTTCAGGGACTTTATGGTCTTATGGCTGAGGTATGTCTTTACTTGCACATATATTCTCACACATG
This sequence comes from Calotriton arnoldi, assembly GCA_963921515.1. Lineage (NCBI taxonomy): Eukaryota > Metazoa > Chordata > Amphibia > Caudata > Salamandridae > Calotriton > Calotriton arnoldi. Next base: position 48,861 of record CAWUFW010023226.1, on the reverse strand, counting down.
TTATGCATCTGAAGATGTTAGATGTATAAAACACAGGTATACATCTATTTGTATGTTTCTTTTATATATTATGCCACTTGTAAAAGGTACAGACACATGCATGCATGCTTTTAGGAATACAGTGAGAGTTTTAACAGACAGATTGAAAAAGTTGCTGTTTAGTGAAGCTGCAGCACAAAAGTGAGGTTTAAGACATGTTGGTAGAAGGATTAGTGAATAGGTTAGCTTGTAGTGGTCTATGGAAATGTACACTTCAAGTATGCCGCATAATTTTAGGTGTCTCTTCGAAATAGGAAGTGCAGTCTGTCAAGTTTAAGGGACTTTATAGTCTTATGGCTGAGGTATGGGTCTGCTTGCACATGTATTCTCACACGTGTTATGCCTAGAAAGATGGTAGAGGTATAACACACTGGTATACATGTATTTGTATGTTTCTTTTATATATGATGCCACTAGGAAAAGGTACAGACACATGCATGTCTGCTTTCTGGAATATAGTGAGAATGACATCTCTATAGTCCAGCACTAGGTATGAACTGACGTAAAGAGGCACATATCACTCTTGGACTCATGAATTCACTTAGGCATTCTTAGTCAGTTATGCAATCAAGGAGGTACTACCTATACACACTTCTAATCACTCAGACTTTAACCATATATACATATAATCACCCAGACACTACTATTCTACTCAAATATTCACTCAGGTAGTACCTATGCACTGATCTATTCACTCAGGGACTACTGATGCACTCATGTAATGGCCCAAGCATTACCCTAACACTCATATTTTCTCTCAGGTATTTCCCATACACTCATACAATCATCCAGTTACTACCCCTGCAGTCATAGAAGCACTCAGTCAGTACCGATTCACTCATGGAATCACACAGAAAACTAGTCTTATACTGATCCATTTATTCAGGTACTACTTGTGCACTCATCCATTCCCTCAGACAGTAGCCATGCACTCATCCAATGACCTAGGTACTAGAGTTGGACTAATCTATTCACTCAGGCACTACCCGTTCACTTATCCATTTTGTCAAGCAGTACCCATGCAGTCATGCAATGATTCTGGCACTATAGTTGGACTTATTCATTCACGTACGCAGTATCCATGCATTCATCCATTTTCTTAAGCATTATTTGTACACTCATGCAAAAATCATGCATTGGCTTTGCATTCATACTTTCTCTCAGGTTTTTCACATGCACTGATCCAATCACCCAGGCAGTACCCTTGCACTCATGCAATCATCCAGGCACTACTCTTACACTGAACTATTCACTTAGGCACTACCCATCCAGGCATCTATTCTCTCAGGCACTATATATGCAGTCATCCCATGACCCAACCATTACTCTTACATTCATTCTTTTACTCAGGCACTACCCATGCACTCATACAGGTAAGGAGGAACTACCTATACACACATTCAATCAATCAGGTATTACCTATGCAATTTTGCAATCACCCAGGCAGTACTTTTGCACTCAAAGATATACTCAGACAATATCCATGCACTCATCCATTCCATCAGGAACTACTGTTGCACTCATACAATGACCCATGGATTACTTTTTGAGTCATCCTTGTACTCAAGTACTAGCTATGCAATGATCTAAAGAAGCGGATATTACTCTTGCACTCATGAATTCACATAAGCACTACCAATGCACTTACCCACTCATCCAGTCAGTACCCCTGCACTCATGGAATCACCCAGGCACCACTCCTGTACTCATGCAATCACTGACATACTACCCATATACTTATACAATAACTCAAGCACTACTGTTGCAGTAAACCATTCTCTTAGGTAGTACCCGTGCAGTCATCCAATTACCCAGGCATTATTCTTACAGTGATCGTTATACTCAGGTACTACCCTTGCACTGATGTAATCGCCCAGACATTACCGTTGAAGTCATAAACTCACTGAGGCAGTATTTATGCACTCATCCAATCACCCAGACAGTACTTCTCCACTTATACATTCACTTAGGCACTACCGATGTATTCATGTAATCACTCAGGCACTACTCTTAAACTCAACCATTCACTCATACACTACCTATGTACGCTTTCAATGACCCACGCATTAGCCTTGCACTCATGCAATCATTCAAATACTACTCTTGCATCTTTCTGCACTTCTCTTGCCTCTTTCCGCACCTCAGTTGCTCCTTTCTGTACTTCTCTTGCCTCTTTCTACATTTCTGTTGCCTCTTTCTGCACTTTTCTTGCCTCTTTCTGCATGCCTCTTGCCCCTTTCTGCACTTCTCTTGCCTCTTTCTGCAACTCTGTTGCTTCTTTCTGCACTTCTCTTCCTTCTTTCTGTACCTCTCTCGCTTCTTTCTGCACTCCTCTTGCCTCATTCTCCACCCCTTCTACCCGTTTCTGTACCTCACTTGCCTCTTTCTGCACCTTTCTTCCTCTTTCTGCACTTCTCTTGCCTCTTTCTGCACCTCTCTTGCCTTTTTCTGCACCCCTGTTCCCTCTTTTTGCACATCTCTTGCCTGTTTCTGCACCTCTCTTGCCTCTTTCTGCACATCTGTTGCTTCTTTCTGCATTTCTTACATTTTCAGTAGCTGTGTTCTTTGACTATTTCATTTCGCTCTTTCTAAACATTTCTTTTTTTCTGTCTCTTTCTTTCTCTGTGAGCACCTTCTTTTCTGCTTTTGCAGTTTTTGCTTCTTTTTACACTTTTCTCTTTTTATATGTTATAAATGCAATAGCAATGTAATTGTAATTTTGTGCTTAGTTGTTATTTTCAATATTGAGAAGTTATTAATTTTAAATTGTAAATTGATGTAACAAACTAATCAAACTATTCTTTGTTTTTTAGAAAAATATTTTGATTGGATTATAAATAGAAGATGGCAAGAAAACATGAAAAAAAGAGAACAAAGAAAACAGAAGAACTTAATGAAAACTAAAAAGAGTGGACTAGAAAAACACCAAAATGTTATTGAGGATAAAGTCTCTTCTGGTAAGAGAACTAAACAATTTATTTAAAAAGTTGTAGCAAGATTAAACAAAGACAATAGTAATCAAAGGAAAAAAAGAACATTTTACAACAAAGCACAAGCAAATACTGAGATGCAATGGAAAAAACCCATACATTTTGGGAAAAAGAACACATGTCACAAATAGACAGAAACAATTTAAAGACATACGTGTACGTATGTTTCGGAATAGAGTAATTCAAAATTTATTAAAAGATTGTAAAAAGTATAAAAAAAGATCAGCAGCGTATAAGAAGAAGCAACAGATTAAAAGTGTAGTAGATACTGCTTTTGAATTGAAATGGAAATTATTTATATTGGTATTGAAGAGAATGAAAATATTGAATAAATCAATGCACTTTATGAAGGAGAAAAGCAAAAGGAAAAGACTGGTTAGTAGAAGTAACTTTTGCAAAACCTTTACTGGTGAATGGAAGCACACTTCTAGTACTGAGCCTTTCTTTAATGAAGAAAGCTATTTTCAATAGAATAGATTACTTCATGCAGTTGATACAAGTGGTCGATGCTATGAGATAAAAGATGGTTTTCCCATTCCAAAAGAAAAGATGGTTCCTAAGAATGTGGAAGAAGTAATAGCTGAAGAAGTTCAAGGGAGGCGTACACAAGCTCCAGTATATAAGTGGGATTGTAGTAGTATTTGTAGTATTCAACAGGAATCTATTGACATATTATGAGTTTTTTTACGAGAATATGCCCAAAAAAGTCTTAAATAGAAAATTAAGGGGCCGATCACGATGGCGGGTGGATCGCCCCGCCGGCGGTGCTCACCGTCGGGCCGGCGGGGGCGATCCACCCGCCATCCAGACAACAAAGACTCCCCGCCATATCACGATGGCTGGGGGTCCGCGGCGGGCGGAAAGACCGTCAGCCGCTTTTCCGCCGGTTGACTCATCCACCAGCGGAAAATGTGTTGAATATGGTGGCGGTGTCTGGAAGACACCGCCTTCCATATCACGATGCCGGGTGTGAGCAGCCTTTCCATGGCTGCATTGCCGCTATGGAAAGGCTGGCGGTTCCTGCTGTTGGGGGCCCGTAGCGTTTCTTATCTAGGTCAGTGCAGGACCATAGCAGAGGTCCTTCAAACAGCTCTGCGTCCCTCCATTGAACTATGGAGGGACGCGGAGCTGTTTGAAGGACCCATTTGTAATATCCGGAATCGCTATTGGAGGCCACATCTATTGAGTATTTTGGACCACACTGTGGGGTTATCTCCTCTCACGGTGGCTGACTACGTCTCTCATTCACAGACCACATAATATACAGAAGATATAAGATCCGGTAATATACGCAATTATAATATTTGTGATTTTACATCTGCTATGGTCCTGCACTGACCTAGATAAGAAACGTTGAAGGTCACACGTACATTTTATTACGTGAAAATAAAGTACAGTGATATTTACCCTCGATAAAGACTCCGTTGTTCCAGCCTTGGACGTGGAATTTACAATATAGGAAACTTGTTCCCCCTGTTCATTTGCCTGTGTGACACTGTGCCCAATTTGGACAAGGTCCTGATGAAGGTGGTTCACGTATTGTGTTAGCCCACCGAAACGAGCGTAGACCTCGTGTGTCCAGACCTTATTGTTTTTTTCATCTTGGTGGAAACAGTTCACATCTTGTGTTTCCCTCTAAATCCAGATGTGCATAAGTGTCTTGTATGAATGTGAACGAGTGTGAGGAATGAATGAGTTGAATAGAAGATTGTAAACTTTTTTGGGGGTCAAGAATATTGTATTTAACCTTGTATGACTAATTGACTTCATGTATATATATTAATATAAAAATGGGGAAAAAAGTTTTTTATCTTTTAAAAAAAATGGCATTTAATGCATTGGTAAAGGAAAAAAGAAATTAATGAAAATAATAAACATAACTTCAAAAAAACAAAATGTGTTGTTGTAATGTTATAAATATTTGATGTTTGACATATATTGATACCCATACCAGATTCAATCTCTTGAAAAAGAAATATAGGTCATAGGGGAGTGTTCATTTACTACCATCACTGAAATAGAAACAGAATGATTCATATACTTGACAATACCAGACTGTAAATCAGTACCTTTTCACAAATTGATTAAAACAGCCAATCAGAACATGAAATGTTCCCATTGTAGACCAGAGATGTTGTCTACATTACATATAGAAAGATTTGGAAAATATCTCATTTTAATGCTACAACGTTGTAGAGCAAATGAAAAAAATTGGAAATGAAAATCACAATTTTTTGTTGCAAGTCAAATATCTATTTCAGGAAGAACCTTTATAGCAGTGGCTATTATTTTCCATGATGGACCTACTACAACATCTGGACACTATACTGTGTATTTAAAGTGTAATAAAGGGTGGACACATTGCAATGATACCCACTTGGAATTCAAATCTAGGTTGCTTTGCGAATTACCAAATTCATATTTGATATTTTTGAAGCCAAAGTTTTGAATACATCATTCAGCCTATTGGGAAGATGTGAACACAAATTAACAAATTTATATTGGATATTTTCGAAGTGAAAGTTTTGAATACATTTTCGGCCTATTGGGAAGATGTGAACAGAAAGTGGACAGCATTGAAACAATTACTTTTTATAATTAGTGTTTGGATTATTATTTGTGCTAATTGATATTGCATTTGAAAAATTGTGTTTAAAAGCAAATAGTTTATATATTTATTGTCTATATTGTACCAGATGTAAATGAGAGTGTACATTTCAGCAAACGTTGTTGAGAGAAATAATAGACTTAATGTACAAGAAGGACGCAATTAAGAAACTGTAGATAGGTAAACACATAGCTACACATATTGACAATAATGCTGTGCGCTGATTTTTGTTTTTTTTTACAATCTCGTTGATTGTTTTTCCCCCGCTGTTCATTGATGATACTACGTTGAAATCACTGTGTACGGTGAAGTTCAGTAGAATCTGAGTACAGCAAAAAGGGAAACTGAAAATGTTATGTAATTCTAAAATTATATTGTGCTCTTAAAAATATAATATTATAATTTCTGTAATACATTACATCACATAACAGTTTTTCTTCTTGTTTACAGTAGGTAATGGTGAAGTTTGAAAAGAGTTTTAATGCTGTTTACAACAATACTACTCTAAAATAGTTCAACAGAATTATGTATCTAAATTACTTAAAAAAGGTAAGAATACATAACATATTATGCATGATAACGTGAAACAATGTTTAAAGTTCATTTATATGTTATTGATCCTTTACATTATTTTAAAACTTTCATTATGTTGCTGATGCCATCAGCCAAGTAGTCATCCTTTCAAGCACTATCCATGCTGTCATCTAATCTCTGTAGCACAACTTTGGCACTAATAGGATAACTCAAGGACTACTCTTACAATCACTCAGGTACTACCCATGCATTATGCTATCACTCAGGCACTACTATTTCACTCAACCATTGAACCAGGCACTACCCAAGCACTCATCCAATCACTCAGGCACTCATGCAATCACCCACACACTACCCATGAACTCATGCAATCATTCAGTCACTACTCTTGCACTCAGCCATTCACTCAGGCACTACCTATACACTCATCCAATGACCCAAGCATTACTCTTGCACCAATCCTTCCACTCAAGCGCTACCCATGCACTCATCTATTTACTGAGGCACTACCCCTGCACTCATACAATCACCCAGGCAGTACCTATGCACTCATGCAATCACTTATGCACTACCCATGCACTCATGCAATCACTCAGGCACTACTTGTACACTCAACCATTTACTCAGGCACTACCCATGCACTCATCCATTCCCTCAAATCCTACCCCTGCACTCATCCAATGACCAAGACATTACCCTTGCACTCATACTTTCACTGAGGTACTTCCCATGCACTCATTCAATCACCCAGGCACTACTCCTGGACTCATGGAATCACCCACCCACTACGCATGTACTCATGCAATCACTCGGGCACTAGTGTTGAACTCAACTATTCACTCAGGCACTACCCATGCACTCATCCAATAACTTAGGCATTATCCTTGCATCAATTCATTCACTCAAGCAGTACTCATGCACTTCTCCAATCACCCAGACAGTATCCTTGCACTTATGCAATGACCCAAGCACTACCCTGCACTCATGCAATCACCCAGGCACTACCCATGTACTCATGCAATCACTCAGGCACTACTCTTGCACTCAAACATTCACTCAGGCACTACCCACGCACTCATCCATTCTCTCAGACACTATCCATGCACTCATCCAGTGACTCAGGCATTACTGTTGTACTCATTATTTCACTCATGCAGTATGTATTCACTCATTCAATCACCCAAGGACTACTCTTGAACTCATCCATTCACTCAGGCAGTACTCATGCAATCATCCAATCACCCAGGCAGTACCGATGTACTTATGCAATCACTCAGGCACTACCCATGCACTCATGCTATCACTCAGGCACTACTATTTCACTCAACCATTGACTCAGGCACTACCCATCCACTCATCCATTCTCTCAGGCACTACCCATGCACTCATCCAATGACCTAAGCATTACTCTTGCAGACATCCTTCCACTCAAGCACTACTCATACACTCATCCAATCACTCAGGCACTACCCGTACACTCATGCAATCACCCATGCACTACCCATGCACTCATGCAATCATTCAGTCACTACTCTTGCACTCAGCCATTCCCTCAGGCACTACCTATACACTCATCCAATGACCCAAGCATTACTCTTGCACCAATCCTTCCACTCATACGCTACCTATGCACTAATCCATTCACTCAGGCACTACCCTGGTGCTCATGCAATCACCCAGGCAGTACCCATGCACTCATGCAATCACTTATGCACTACCCATGCACTCATGCAATCACTCAGGCACTACTTGTACACTGAACCATGCACAGATTTATCCAAGCAATCCGTTTCACTACATACAATTTTTCTATTTTTAACCAGTATAGGTGGTTCCGTAAGAACCTTTTTTTTAAAAACTATTTTGAGATTTTTTTGTATTTTCAAACAATTTTTTATTTTTGGGGTGTTTTTGTCTTTTTAAAAAATAGAAAAAACTTGAAGAGTCCAACATGACTGGTTCAAAAAAAGAAAGACAAGATTGTCAAGCTAAAAAAAAACCTAACACTAGTGTGTTTTTATCATGTTAATGATGGCATGAATGCATTGCTCTCCAACACACAGGTTTGCCTGACATTTTCTGCAGTTTATGCTATCTGCTAGCTCAGGAAAGGTATGTGGCTGGGGTGTAGATGGAACTGCTGCTCCTGATGTAGACGGTTGATCAGGATCAGCATGGGCAGCTTGCTTTTTTTTTTCATGCGCCATCACTTCTCTGGCCAATCGAGTTGGATGTATTGTTTCAAGATGCTTTTTCATGGATGATGTTCCACATGAATATTTTTTCTCCGATGCTCGTGAAAGGACTATTTGGCAGAGAGTGCATGTAACTTTTCTGCCATTTACCTTTTTCTCCACCTCAGGCACTGTGAAAAAAGCCCACACAATGCTTTCTTTTCATTTTTTGACATGCTCCTCAACTTCTTCAGGATCTTCCAGCAGTTCTTCTTCTGGATAACTGGATGCCATAGCAATAAATAACTCAAAACACCCAAAAAAACGCAATTGGAAGAGCCTACAAAAAAGATGTCCTGACAGGAAGACACACCCAAAATAAGAGGAATAAAACAGGTTTTGAATCCTCCCTCTAACAGAATGAAAAGCTTTTAAACCAATCAAAAGGTTTCTTTCCATGTGACATGGATTCGCGTACGAGACGCGCACCCGTCGCGTATACGCTGCTCACCCGTAAAATCTGCTATATTTAATTCTAAAGTATAAATTCCTGTTTATAAATTGTTTTGTAAAGTATACCAGTGAAAGTCTTTTAGCAAAACTGATATTTAAAGTTTCCATAGTAATATTCCATTCTTTTGAAATTACACCGGAGTCGCGTCTCCTACATGAACCCGGAAATACGTGCCGGCAGGGTTCGCGCACCCAACGCGTATACGTCGCGCACCCGTAAAATTTGCTACACTTAATTCTAAAGTATAAATTCCTGTTTATAAATTGTTTTGTAAAGTATATTAGTGAAAGTCTTTAAGCAAATCTGATATTTAAAGTTTCCATAATGATATTTCATTCTTTTAAATATACGCTGGAGTCGCGTCTCCTACACGGACCCGGAAATACGCGCCGGCAGGGTGTGCGAACCCACCGCGTAGAACCGCGTTCCGTACGCGATATCATCGCATCCACAACAATCTGTCAAAAACATTTGGAAACAAATTTAAAACACCTTTATTACTATTTTTATGTACTCATTAATAAACCTCTACATCTAAAACATATATTAATTCATTCTAAATGCGTTTTTGAGATTGAGATTCGTATACCAGATCCGCGCACCCATCGTGTAGGTTCGCGTACGGTGCGTGACCCATTTTTCTAAATAAAAAAATGTAAAAAAGGTAAAAAGATAGTTATAATAAGAATACAACAAAACAACTTTCATAGTATTAAGTTTCCATAATGATATTTCATTCTTTTAAATTTACGCTGGAGTCGCGTCTCCTACACAAACCCGGAAATAAGCGCCGGCAGGGTGTGCGAACCCACCGCGTAGAACCGCGTTCTGTACGCGATATCATCGCATCCACAACAATCTGTCAAAAACATTTGGAAACAAATTTAAAACACCTTTATTACTATTGTTATGTACTCAGTAATAAACCTCTACGTCTAAAACATATATTAATTCATTCTAAATGTGTTTTTGAGATTGAGATTCGTATACCAGATCCGCGCACCCATCGTGTAGGTTCGCGTACGGTGCGTGACCCATTTTTGTAAATAAAAAAAAGGTAAAAAAGATAGTTATAATAAGAATACAACTAAACAACTTTCATAGTATTAAAAGCAATCTTACAAATTTTAACTTAGCAAAAAATGCTTGAAAAAAATACTAAACATTTAAAAAAATCTTTTTTCAATTGAAAATTCTATTATATTATATCACACTGATCAAAATTACAAACAATAAAACAGTGTTAATTTAAGTAGATAATAATATAAATCTTTCATCAGCTATGTTTTTTATTTTTAAAAAACAGATTATAATTATTTTAAAACATAATAAAAATACTTTAAAAGACATAGACATAAGATAAAAAAAATAGTTACAAACATCTTTTGAAGAAAAAAACATACAAAAACTTAGAAATTCATTGAAAAAAACACAGGTTTCAGGGATGTTATAGTTAGGAATTAGCATTTAAAAACCTTACAAACTCACTCAAACAAACAGAGGTTTCAGGGACGTTATAGTTAGGAATTAGCATTTAAAAAACCTTACAAATTCACTGAAAAAAACAGAGGTTTCAGGGACTTTATAGTTAGGAATTAGCATTTAAAAAACCTTACAAATTCACTGAAAAACTTGAGGTTTCAGGGATGTTATAGTTAGGCTGACATTTCACTCGTACAAAAGCAGAGAAATTCACGCCCCTCAATGCACTGCTGATGACGTCACATATTACATCACTCATGACATGGTCAGTGACATCACTCATGACATCACTGATGACATCTCAAATGACATCACTGATTACATCACTGATGACATCATCCACTTAAAATCTGATGCACCTCCTCACACCCTAATATAACCTTTGAATGAATGACCAGTACTTATAAAGCGCGCAGCTACTCCAGCAGGAGTGTCCAGGCGCTAACAGTTCACATATGGCTGCCTTAATAGAGGCTTACCTCTTAAAAAGTATCACAAGAGCTTTACCCTTTGGAGAAAATGTAATCTTATGTTTCCTATTTAATCAATCTGTTCCACTCATTCGCGATCACTCACACCACTTACATACATTGGAAGTGAGACCATATATTCCTAATAGATAATCCTGACAACATCAGTTGTAAAAAAGTACCAAGTCAATTTATTGATTAAAAAACATTTAAAATTCACAAATAATCCTGAAGACTATAATACATAATATCATCACTATCTAGCACACAATTATGATGAAACATTTAGACAACCTGATTGCATGTTATAAAAACCAATATAGTAAATAAAAAAAAGGAAAGAGAGAGTACATATCACCAGACACACAACCCTATGTCATAAGTAGCGTACACATCTGTAAGGAGAAACTTTCAGGGCTAGTGCCAGGTATTGTCCAATTCATAAAATACTCTTTGGTCTAGCCACTTGACAGATTGTGTACTTTTCAGCGAGGCGTCGACGCGTTTCGATGGACTCTTATAATACCATCTCTTTCAAAACAAAAACTTTTGTGGACTCTCAACAAAATATATATGAAAATGATACACAAATGAACAATTAAAAACCTGTCAAAGTAAAACACAAATAACAATCAATTAAAAATAAAAATGACATAGGTTAAAATAGATGATCCTGGTGTTCAAGACAACCTAACACATAATATCCTATTCTGGACTCTGAATGGTACAGTTTATACATCATTGCAACCAAGGCTGCTCTAGTTAGTGCCCAAACCATGTATCACATCCCCAATGTAATAGTCTCACAACAATTGTTTATTACATGGCTCATGCTACCCACAATGCAAATCCTACTACCCCATGATTATCTAGGTATATATGTCACTCTTCCCACTGTTCGCATTCATGCCTTCACATATCTCCAAGACTACTGGACCCACGTAACACTGACTCCCCTAATGGTATGGGCTAAAATATTTTATAACATCATTTTATTGAGAGCAAGCCTCACCTTTCTAAGGCAACGATGAATACTCATACAGCCCTGAGCATATGCTTCTCGGGTGATAGGGGTCAAAACCTCCTATTCCTTTACTGAAATTCAGTTCTATACTGTTTTAAAAAAATAATAATAAACACTCACGTCATTATCTGTATACAAAAGTGATCTTATGCTCCACTTTTGATTTAATAGAGCAAGCATACATAGATGCTTGTATAACCACGTAAAGTTTAGAAGTCTCACCTCAAAATGATTCTACAAGCGACAGGAGGATGATTAACTGAATATAAAATAATCCTGCTGAATGATTAGAAATCGGAGCTGATATTATATAATCTGCAAAAAAAGAATAGTATGACCCAATGATTAGTGACCTTATTATACACAAAAAGACCTAAAAAATATTCAGGGCAACATAACACTACCCACCTAAAACCTGACGATAGAAGGTAAAAGTAGACTTTTCCGATAAAAAGCAGATTAAATTGGATGCATCACTCTATCTAACACCCGTGGCGTACAAAGTTGCTGGCCGGATCGCTGGCTCTACAGAACCAAAAAGAAAAAGGAAAGGGCCGAATAGCATATGATTTATGTGAACCCATTACCTCTTAAAAAGCCATGTTTTCAGCTGTTTCTTGAAGTGGGTAAGATCTGATGATGCTCTCAGCGCTACCGGCAGTTTTTTCCATGCTTGGGCTCCTAGAAGCCGAAGGAACTACCACCTCTACGCATCAGGTGTGTTTTAAGGGGTTTGCAGGCCAAATCGGCAGAGGATGATCTGGGTGCTCTAGTAGGTGTGTAGCAGCTAGCTCGCTTTCTAAGGTAGTCGGCGCCCAAGCCACGGAAGGCTTTGAAGAAAATTATCATGGCCTTGAATTTTATCCGCCCCTTACTGGAAGCCAATGTAAAGATGAGGGGACTTATGCAACCTGGGTTTCAGTCTGAGAATCGCCCTGGCTGCTGAATTTTGCACTACCTGAAGGCGCTGAAGAAGGTAGTCCGGTAGACCCAGGTAGAGGGCATTGGCATAGTCCAATCTGGACATGACCAGCGCATGCATCACTGTCTTCCTGGAGAGAGAAGCGGAAGGAATTTCTTCAACATCCGCAGTAAGCCAAAACAGGTACCCACTAGGACCTGAACCTGGGACCACATCGAGAGCTCATTATCGATGTAGATACCCAGGTTTTTAACTGTAGATTGGGCAGCACAGGTAGGGGAGAATTCTGCGGGCCACCATTGGCTCCAGTTGTTCACAGCGGGCTGCCCGAAGAAGACAATCTCAGTTTTATCAGGATTGCACTTGAGTTGGTTCTCCTTCAGCCATCTAAAAACCTTTGTGAGGCAAGATCTAATTGCAGCCCCATTGAAGTCTGTGCCTTTGTCGCATTTGAAAATCAGCTGAGTATCATCAGCATAAGAAATTATTTTGGCGCCCTGTGCCTCCACCAGGGATGCTAGGGGTGACATGTATAGATTAAAAAGAGTTGGACTTAATGAGGAGCCTTCCGGGACTCCGACCTGCGTGCTGGGCATAGAGGCTGAAAACAGGGGAGTCCAGATAACCTGTTCTCTAAGCTCCAAAAAGAATGTTATCCAGGCTAGTGCTCTCCCTTCGATGCCCATGTTCCTCAGTCTGTTGAGGAGCATCCGATGGGGCACCGTATTGAATGACGCCGACAGATCGAGTAAAATGACAATCGCTCTGCCTCCATGGTCCAACCTGTCTCTGAGGTGTTCCGTCACCTCCAGCAGGGCTGTCTCAGTGCTGCAGTTGGCCCTAAAGCCGGATTGCGTGGGGTGCAGGAGATTGCGATTCTCCGCATACTCCATGAGTGCTTTGTTAACATGTTTCTCCAATACTTTGGAGGAGGCCCGGAGGAGTGAAATGGGTCTGTAGTTCGTAGGAACGTTGGGGTCCGCATTTGATTTTTTCAGGAGTGGCAGAATCTTCGCCTGCTTCCAGAGTGGCGGCACAATGCCCGTTTCAAATGAGGAGTTGAATACCTTATTGACTGGTGCATATAAGGTGGCTGCTAGAGTGGGTAACAGTTTGGCAGGGTACGCATCTGTTGGTGATCCCGACTTGAGGCCCATTAGATATGTGAGTGAATCCTCAAGTTCAATGGCCGGGATCTGTAACAGTGGTGGCCATTGTGAGAGTGCCGGGGGGGAGGGGTTTAGTGATGTTTCCCTCCTGGGTGCGAGGAGAAGAGATGTCCTACCCCGCCACTGTGGAGAAGGACTGCTGGATCATCGTTTTCTTTTCGTGAAAGGAACGGGCCACCTGGCTCGTCCAGTCTGCTGATAACTGGCTTCCTTGCTCACTGCCTTAGGAGCCGTAAACAACTTTACGATATTGAAAATTTCCTTGCCCCTGTTGTTAGTTGTTTTCATTTTAATCTCCAGGTAGTTGATTTTGGCCATTCTCACTATTTTGTAGTGTGATTTTAGAGCTGCCTTAGAAATATTTGTGTCCTCCGAGAGATAATGCCTACGCCACTTTCTTTCAAGGCCTTTGCATTTGCTTTAGCTGACTCTCAAGGATTTATTGAACCAAGGCGCCGTATAGCCGGTCGTCCTATAGGTGCGCAAGGTCAGAGGGGCAACTGCATCAATGTTAGTCCTCACCAATGCTTCTAAAGTACAAGCGTCCGCTGAGGGATTGCCCACTAGAGAGGGGACTTAGGAGTCAAGCACCCTCTGAAGAGAAGGCAAAGATATTTTATTGAGGGCTCTGAAATTGTGTTCAGCCTTTTCCTCCCCTAAAGGGACATGCTTCCCTGTAACTGGTATCCGAAAGTTAACCAGGAAGTGGTCTGACCACGTTAGCGGTATTGGGGAATCCACCTCCACTTTCATATCGCAAAAGATTTGGTCTAAAATGTGTCCTAGTTTATGAGTAGGAACCGTGACGAAAGGATTAAGATTACAGGCTGCAGTGATTTCGGACAGGGCCATCACGTGGGGGTCCGAGGGTTTGTCTAAATGCAGGTTCAGGTCCCCCAGAATTAGAATGTGCTTATATCGTAGGGCAAACAGTGTAATGCATTCCTGTAGAGAGTTGATGAAGTTTCTAGGTGCGCCCGGTGGTCTATAAATTAGCATCCCAGCAATGCATTGGTTCGTTGAAAGAGTGCAGCAGAACCCCAGATACTCTGCAACTTCCACCTGTTCCAGTACAATAGAGGAGCACTCTAGTTCCTGTTTGAAAACAATGGAGACTCCCCTCCTATCTCCGCCTGACGGTCTTTCCTCATGATTTTATAACATGCAGGAATAGCAGATGCAATGGTAGGATTAGAAGAGTCTGATAGCCATGTTTACGTAAGGAACATGAGGCCGGGTTTCTCGTCTAATAGAAAGTCATAGATTTGTGCCTCATGCTTTTGCAGGGAGCCAGTATTAAGCAGTATAGCTTTAACATACTTCCCATGTCTTCCTGAACTAGTTGCCCTTTTACTCTGAACTGGTCCCGTCAAAGCATCCTCCCGGCCCCTGACTGGAGACCAGTTGCAGTGAGAACAGTGAGATATAACTACATTGTCAGTGCTTACCGCGGTATTCCGGCACTGAAGTTAGGTAATGCATCCCGACCATAGCTAATAATATGCGTCGTCCCTGCAGTTCGACGGGCAGCATGGCTGGCGCCGGCCGCCTCCGGAACGCTGACGGGCGCAGATGGGCTTGCCTTAGGCGCGCCCGCTGCGCGTCAGCAGCATCCCCCAGTTAAATACCCTGAGGCAGAAGGAACAGGGAGGAGACTAGACCATCTCCCTCCCAAGATGGCAGCCGCTAAATGGCCCAAAGGAAGTAGGAAACCCAAGGGGTATCTCTCCCTCCACGCAAACATCGAAAAGCTGCGGTGGACCGGGGAGGATTGGCGGGGAAAGGTGGCAGCGCTGGAGACTAGGTGAGTGTCCAGGAGTTAACTGATAAAACAATAATACTTGCAACCAATACTCACTAATAAAATTTAAAGCAAGCAGTTTAAAAACGAATTGCAATTTTAGTAAACACACAGTTTAAAAACAGTTAAGAACAAGTGCCTCTTTAGTGCAGGATTCTAAAAACAGGCTGGCAGCCCGAGTGTCAAACAGTATCTTATCCTTTCTTACACCCACTCTAAAATACAGACTGCCATTCTCGAAACCATAGACACAACAATACCAGTTAGTACATACCCACTCACTGATTCATAGGTCTACACACACACATCCACTCACTCACCCATACAGTCACTCATTCACGCAGTCACTCATCAATACAGCCACTGATATATGCACGCATACATCCATACAGACACTCACACACCACTACTCACCGATAGAGTTACTCATACACCTACTCAGTCACCCAAAGAATCAATCCCACTGCCATTTACTCACCTATACAGTTATACACACACCACCTCACTTATTCATACAGCTACTAACACATACTCACTCACGTATACAGTCACTGACACAAGCACACACTTATCAATACAGCCAATCTCACACTCACTCACACATACAGTTATTTATATACTCACATATACTGCCTTTCACATATGCAGTTACTCACCCATATACCACTGAGATATCCATACACTCACCGACACAGCCGTACACACACTCACTCACCCATACAGTGCCTCACAGATGCAGTCATGAACCCATATACCCAGGGGTTCCCCACTCATACATCCATGCATGGAGTCACACAGCCCCTCACCTACCCACTCAGACACTCAGGTACCTATACAGGTAGTCAGACAAGCAATGAATAACCCATATAAACACTCATGTACCTACTAACCAACCCATGCAGCCACTTACACAACAACTGACAGACTAATACACACATTTACACAGAGTAGTTACTCACTCATACATTCACTAAGACACGTTTATTCCCTCACTCATACAGTCAGTCACGCACCCAACAAATCAACCATATAAACACTCATACACCCACTTATTCTTCGAATACAGCTTGGCACATATATACAACATTCTTAAACTTTCTAGAAACACTCATAGTCACTGGATGATGTCATCAGTGATGCCATCAGTGATGTCATTTGAGACGTCATCAGTGATGTCATCAGTGATGTCACTGACCGTATCATGAGTGATGTAATATGTGACGTCATCAGCAGTGCACTGCGGGGGTGTGAGTTATAGTTAGTCCAGCTAACTATAACGGCTGAATTTCTCTGCTTTTATACAAGTGAAATGTCAGCCTAACTATAACGTCTCTGAAACCTCTGTTTTTTTCAGTGAATTTGTAAGGTTTTTTTAAATGCTAATTCCTAACTATAACGTCCCTGAAACCTCTGTTTTTTTCAGTGAATATATATATATATATTGCACACACAATATCGTGAAATTAAGGGAGGTCATTTCGATGTAAAACTGGACAGTGGTAAAATACCTAAATGAATTTCAAAGATTTCTTGATTAAGGTGATGTAATTTGATCGAGATATTTCTCTCGCTCTACAAATTTTAAAGGCAAAGATGCAATGGGCCTAAAACTGAGTTAGACTTCCCGTTTATGCCATCTATTAACATTTTATCCCAAACTTTCCTTTTGATGGAAGTAACACTTTCTTGTCTTATAGTATTCGCCAGTCCATAGCCCAATAAGCCCCATAGCTAGTGAGGTTCTGCGAAGAAATGCAACCTATGGAAGCTAAGCTAAGGAGCTCTTCCAAGTCCTAATGATATACCAATACTTTAGGATTCATCTGCAGTTTTAGCCAAAACTGAGGAGGATTAATAGCCCATTTATGCATGTTATGTATCCTTGTGTAACGTAAGTGGTGCTCATGTAAAGCGTTCCAATACCTTCGGATCGAGTTTGTGCTATATAAATCTGCAAACAAACAACAACAAAAAACGTTTGTATTACGTCAGTATCTAAAAAAGGCCTCATCGGCCAACTGTCTTGTACTGCTAATATGTAAAATCCATACAATGCACCTGATCCAGTACTGTTCTTTCAGTTTACTGTTAAGTCCAGCAATGTTGAAAGCACAAGAGATAATATGCCCCAACGCCTTTGACTAAATTTCCGAAGTGGCATCATTAATGGCATTGCCTTACTCAGGGGAAGCAGAAAAGTTCCTTAAAAGTAGGTTGCCAATATCAACAGATGATTTGGCACTTACAGCTTTTGTTAGAAATTGGCTCACTGGTTGAAGGGGTGAAACCCTACTCAAGCATCAACCACAATCCTATTGAAGGTAAAGTCACAAGCAAACCGCAAATTAACCTGTGCTCAGCCCTCTGGTAGCATGCCACAGAGCAGTCATGCTTAACTTAGAGGCAATGTGTAAAGTATTTATGCAAACAGTAATAAAGTGAAAACACAACACAAGAAAAACTCCACATCAATTTGGACAAATAGAGTACAATTTAATAAATAAATCAAGACCAAAATGACAAAAATTCAATCAGTAGAACCAGAGATATGCAATTTTAAAAGTTTAAGTGAAAATAGCACCAAAAAACACAAGGCGCCAACTGTGGATAGCTGGTTGCAGTAGACCGGAAAAAAGTCACAAGTACAGGCCGACCGCGATAGAGTGTGGGCCAACTACAGGGACCCAGTTAGGCCCGCTGAACAAGAGTACCTTAAATCCTGGTTGTGAAGAGTTCAGGAGTCCCACGTCGAGGATGCGTTACGCAGTCGAGGAGATGCGAGGTCCTGGTCAGAGATGCATAGCGTCGTTTCCTAGGACTTGCGAGGTTGCGATGCGAGGTCCTGCATCATCGTTGAGGATACCATCCCGAGGAGGGCTTGCGATGTGAAGTCCTGCGTAAAGGATGTGTCAAGCGCTGGCTGGTTCCGAAGAAGCTGTGGGGCTTGCTATGCTTAATCCTGCATCATCGTCAAAGTTGCCATCGATGAGAGGCATGTGATGTGAGGGCCTGTGTTGAGGATGCGTCGTGCAGCAGCAGTTCTGATGAGACTGCGGGCTGCGATGCGAAGTCCATGAGTCGGGAAAGTCCACACAGCAGAGGCAATGCGTCGGTTCTGCTTGGGGTTGTGTCGCACAGCAGAGGAGATGCATCGGTTATGCTGGGTCCACCGATGGGCTGGCTGAGCAACATCAGGCCCACTTCCAAGGGTCAAGGACTGGGGTGACACCACTTGGCAGGGTAGGGCTCAAAGATGGCCATGTGCTGGGTTCAAGCATATTGAAGCCTTGTGTCCCTGGGGCTTTAGTCAGGAGGGCAGCCAACCAGCCCTTGGGGTCACTCTGGGGCCCTGGGTTCAACTAATGCAGGTCCAGTCGTCCTCACCCTGGCAAGAGGGCAGCGGGTAGCAGGGCAACACAAAGGGAAGTCTTTCAGCAGCACAGCAGTTCTTTCTGGCAGAGTCCATGGGTCTAGAAGTGTACTGAAGAGTAAGAGTCTAAGGTCCAATATATTTACCTGGTGAACACTTTGAAGTGGAGGAAGCTTCTAGAGGTTTCCACATCCTGAGGTGTCAGGCATCCACTTCCTCCCTGTCCTGGCCCTAGCTTGTCTAGCATCACAATAGCAAGTGTCAAGCCATTTGTGAAAATGCTCAGGCACAGCCTATGTGATGTGCAAGTGTGGTAGGTGATAACTCCTTCCCCTCATTAAATCAGGGTAGCCCATCCTGCCAACACCTGTCTTCCCTCTATCTCTCTGGCCGGAAGCAATATGCATAGACCAACTGCCTGCTACACCTAGTCATGTGACCCAGGGTCAAGCTGCAGGCACCAAATGGTTAGGACAAGAATTTCAGGGTTTTTCACTGCCAGGACATGAAAAACTTAATGATACATGTGCAACTTTTTAAATGCACTGCACAATGTCGTCTGGGCTTACCCTCGCAGTGACCTTTATGTATTAAAAAGGAAGGTTTGTGGCTGGCAAAATATTTATTTTTATTGCAAGCTGGTGATCAGATATACCACAAGACCCAATATGCACAACCAATGGGCACATAGGCCATCATAACACAATCAACTGTATACTTTTCATCATTTTTATCACAGTCATCCATTTTCATCCAATTTAATCAAGATGAAATGTTGATGTCCAATCCTTCCATGTTTTATTAGTAACATAATTCCAGTGTTCAAAGATCACGGTTAAAGATCCATTTAAAATGTATTTCTGCAGCATGTAGTGATACAAGATTCATCCACGATATCATACACCCAATGCATTTCAGTATAAACCCTTCTTCAGGGGTAGCTATAGTGTAGAAAATTAAAAATTTGGTCAGAACAAAAAGTAGGCAACATATCTTTAAATGTCGATAAATAATTAATGACACTGTTGTGCGAAATCAACTTACAAGCGTGAACGTATAAACATGTTGATACACACTCCACCAAAACAATCAGTGATCGAAATGAACTGATATCCAATTATGTGCAAAAACATCGAAATAAAGACCACCACATTTTGATTAACTATAAACAACTGTGATGGCAACCCCTGGGAAACTAAACCAAGAAACTATCCTAGATAACCCATGCGTGACGATTGTGAACCAATGTGAACAGCATGCTTAGTAAAATACATGACACAAAACAACATAATGAAGAAATTAAACATTGACATGTATGAAATAGCAGTAAAATCACGATGTGTTAATTGCGTGGTCAAAATCTCCTGACACACGGAAAACCAATGTGTCGACTCCATGTAAAAACGTGAAACACAGCCAGCTGCTAAAACATCAGTGTATCAAGCTATGTACCTGAAAAGTGAACGAGTGGGCCACTGCCACGAGGCCTCTGCAGCAAGTGCTCCATAAACTGAGCCAGGGAGAAGGGGTTGTTGCCCAAGTCTGGTATGTGACATATGCCACAGTGTGTCACATTTTTTGGATATGTTGTTTCAGGTATAATTGTGCTAGAAACCCCCAGAAGTGCCAGTGGGTTATTCTAAAGACTTTTCTTTAATCTTGGTTAAATTAAGAAAAACATATAAAAAAAACTATAAATACATAAATAGATAGTCTGTTGGTGGGACTTGAACTCTTGGCAATGCTTTGCACTTACCAATAAGCCACTTAATAGCATGAGTAAATTCAATGCCTAAACATTTTATGGACCTGTGCATAATACAGATGTCTTTCTTATATTTCCATGCAGTTTCGCTTTTACATGCCACAAATCCACACTTGATTTTTATGCTTTATAAACAAATAACCCTTCCTTTCTTTCACTCTGGCACTGGTCCCATGCATTTCTTTTTCGTCCTCAATAATCCTCGAAGTCTCATTCCGCAAATTAGGGATTTCTTTCACAGCAAACCTTGCCCCTTTCCACATGCCACAGAACGTCACAAATTTCTGACATGCACTGGCTTGACTAAAGAGGCCACAAATCTCCCAGACACTGCTAGGGGGTGATTTACAAAGGGACATCTTTCATTTGGGCAAAATAGAAAAAAATAGAAAAAACATATAAAAAACAAATTTCTCTAGGTGGGGTTTGAACCCGTGTCAAAAATAACTCATAGCCATGTTAGGTACCACTGCACCATCTGCTCCTCTAGTGGACTGTTTTTGGCCAAATATCTTTTTGTCATGGAAAGAGTGTGTTGGTTCTTCTTCTATTTCCATGTTTTGCTTTTACATACCACAAATCCACACTTGAATTTCATGCTTTATAAACAAATTAGTTTTTCTCTCTTTCACTCTGGCACTGGTTCCATCCATTTCTTTTTCTTCCACAATCATCCTCTAAGTCTCATTCCACAAATTAAGGGATTTCTTTCACAGCAAACTTTGACCCCCTTCCACATGCCACAGCATGTCACAAATTTCTGACATGCACTGGCTTGACTAAAGAGGCCACAAATCTCCCAGGCCCTGCTAGGGGATGAATTACAAAAGGTAAATCTTTTATTTGTGTGAAATAGAATAAAAATGGAAAATAATATAAAAAACAAAATTCTGTCGGTGAGGTTTGAATCCTTGTCAAAACACACTCATAACCCATGATAACTACTACAGTACTATCTGTTGTGCTGGTTTAACATTTTGGGCCAATGATTTTTTGTCATAAAAATAGTGCACAAGTCTTTTTCACAGCAAGCTTTTTCCTCTTGCTACATGCATAGCATGCATAGCATGTCACACATTTTTTACATGAATTGGCATGATTTCAGAGGCCACAAATTTCTCAGACACTGCTCGTGAGTGTTTACAAAGACATTCACTTTCACATGGGTAAAGTAATTAAGAATTTAAACAAGCATTTGCAATGCAATCGGTCTCACCTTTGGGACCTTATATGTATTTAGCTATGCAGCACATTAGCCTGGGTGCTGAAACATCTACTGTTCTTTAACATGGAGGGAAAGTAAGCACCAAACTGCGTGACACACCAGGTATGGGAACACATGGAGAGAAATATTGCCTTTCAGCGGGAAATGGTATAGTCCAAAGCTCTGTTTGTAATATAAAATCAGGGCCTTCAGTGGTCAAATCACTGAAAATACAAGAGTTAAAAAAATATTATTGTCTACGGGTGCTCGTGGAAGACAATTTCTATGGACTGGAATCTAGAGAATGCTAAAGTGATTCTGGTATTTTACTGACCTCTGCTGGTCGTTTTCTATCAAGAAAGTTAAATAGAGGCAGTTGCCAGAAAAATTAAAAAAAGAAAGTCCCTCAGCAGAAAGCAATTCTGGTATTTTACTGACCTCTACTCATGGTTTTCTATCAAGACAGTTAAATAGAGGCAGTTGAACAGAAAAAAAGTCCATAAGGGAAAGCAGACAAGTCCTAGGGCTGATCTCCAGAGCCCACAAAGTACATACACATATAAGTATATACTAAAGTATATAAGTATATACTAAAGTATATACGAGAGGTCTCAAATGCTCGACCTAAAAATAGATGAGGTGCTAGGACCCTAGTCAAAAAGGTTCATTTCAAATTTGACTTTACATAAATCTAGCAATTTTAAAATGCATACATTCTGGCAAAATTTACTTGAACAGACTGTAGTATCTTGTGAGTTAACAGTGACGAAACCCTTTTGGCTCCTGATGAACTCCATAGAACTGTGATGTATTTGTTAGAGCATAATGCATTGAGCGCTGTTTCAGTATGGTGAGTTAGCAGTTACATGTACATGAATAAAGACTCCCTGTGTGGCGTAGTCATTGACGAGTACCCGGGCTGGGAAGACACTACACAGACCATATTTCATGATTTCCACTTCTACTACTATGCTGATTTTTTCCTACATGCCACAAATTCCCAAGTTTATCTATGCTTTAAAGAGAACTAACCAGTACTCTATTTTTTTGCCACTAGCCCCCGATTTCTACTTCAACCAACTTAACCATTATAAACCATTCCACTAATAAAGCATTCTTGTTTACACTAAACGAGTACATGTAATATATTTCTGACATGCTTTCTTATGTCTAATCATGTAAGAAACCTCTCACACTGTGCCAGTTGGTGATTTCCCTGGGGATCCCTTTCACATGGGTAAAACAAGAATAAAAAAAAAATAAGCAAAGGCTCTGAATTGATGGGTTAACCCTGGCCACAAGATATCACTTATTAATACCTTTGACATAGTAGTGTTCTGCTGAACACATAACTTAGCTACCGTTCCTTAGCGGCTTTATTGACACCCACACCCATCCATTACAGGCATCACCAGTTAAGTGGCACTGCTAATAACAGGGCTGGGTGCACACGCCTGAGGCAAGTTCCATGATGTAACCTGTGTATTTATGTCACTTTCTTAACTAGCTTCAGGGCTGAGGGCCCACAACACCAAAGCTGTGACACTAATTCTTTTGGAATTCGGTGGGTGGCCGTCAAAAATTACATTTGCTGTTCACTAAGTTTTTTGAACTTCATGGAACCGACTGTGACAGCTGTTCCTCTGAACGTACCGACTTCAGTGCTGGGCTGGAGGTTAACGCTAAATCTGGTGTGCTATAATTCATCATAGTGGTGTATGAAATTTCCTCGACCACCCTGACTGACACAATACCGCCTATCAAACTATAAATTGGGCCCTCAAAGCTCAGAGATCTTACACTAGTCCTGTTCTGACACCATGCCACATTTTAGGTACATTTGTTCTGTACTGAAAGACACAGACATCAAATGGATATAACAGAACCTTTTTAGACTGGATACAACCGATATACTCTATGCTCAGAGACCAATACTTCATTCTAGGTGTAAACCCTGAATGGAGCTTGTCATGTGCTCTTGCCTTAAAGATTGGAGCTTCTCTCTTCTTTGTTGTTTTGCCTAAGAGTTTAAAGTTGTTATGTGCCGGTGTGTGGGCAGTATGTAGAACAGCCTTTATTAAACCTTCACAAACTCTGAGATTGTTGCCATCTCTGACAATCCAACAGTTGCATAGCAGGGTGAGAGAATGTAGTGTACATAAGAACCACATAGGCTACCTGTAAGAAAATGAATTATTACTTTTGTGTGTAATAAAGTCACAAACCTTTTTGGTCCAGGCTAAGGTTTCAGTAATTTAAACCTAAACTGTGCTCTGCTAGATATAACACAGAGCAGACAGAGTTACATTAGAGAAAATGTGTAAAGCATTTAAAAGTACCAAAACACTTAAAAGTTTAAAACACAACACAACTCAAATCTACAAAAATAGAGTAACATTCAATAAACAGATTGACTTCAAAACAATGATAAACCAATAAGGGGAGCCTGAGATAATATCTTTTTACAAGAAAGTGTGCCAATAATAAGTCACTGTTCATGGGGGACCTGGACCTAGGTGCAATTTGAGGCCAACCACGATGAAATGCAGTTAGATACACTAAACAAGTTCATCCAGGTTAAAGATGTTTTACCTTAGGACTAAGAAATGCAAGTGGAAATCCTCCAGAGCGGCAAGGTTGCAGGCCGCACCGGAGGAAGTTTTCTGAAGGCCAGATAGTTTTTAGGATAAGGTCCTGCTGAAGCTGTTGGTTTGGGTGGGGAAAGGTCTGGGTGGGAGATGTTTGACTTTTGTGTGCAAGGAAGTCCTTTTGTCAGCCTGGTCAAGATTTATACCTTTGGACTTAGGGCCTGATTATGAGTTTGGTGATGTGTGAGCAGATCGTCGCGCTACCAGCCCCCTCTTACACCGCCAAACCTCACCACCGGCCACCCACCAGATTACGAGTTGTCTTGTGCTCTAGCAGGTGGTCCTTTGACATTCCCATGGTGGTGCCTATTAAAAAGGCACCGCAATGGGAATGCCAAAGCCCGTTCCTGCACGGCATGGACTGCAAATTTCATGCCGTGCAGGAAAGGGGGTGCATGCAGACAGGGGGCACACCATGTGCCCCCTGCATGCATCCCATGGCCCTGAGGGAACAGGGGGCCCTCTAGAGCCCCCTATGTTTCCTTACTCCCACACTTTTCATGGGGGCTCACCACCATGAAAAGGGTGGATGTGAGAAATCTCGTAATATGCTTGGAGGTGCTGCAGTGGCACTGCCAGCATATATCGTCCCTCACACCGCTGCGTAATACAGCAGTCGGAACACTGGTTCAGCGGTTACCGCACCACCACCTTGGGTTTGGCGGTACATCACACCTCCAAACTTATAATCAGACCATAAGTCTCTTTTGTCAAAGGTCAGAATCCTCCTGCTGACAAAGCTAAAGGTTGTCTCTGATCATAGTGGACCAGCTGAAACAGATTTGTTGCTGCAGAGATTCATGTTGTGTTACACTGTGTCAGGTTGAAGTTACATGAGTGGACCATGAGCATTCCCATTCACCCACCCTTGTATTTTAAAGCAATCATGATTTACTAAAGGTAGTAGACCTGATTTTATGCGAAAATCAGGCACCTAACTGAAAGAGGAGTAACAGGGACAAATAGCTTAATTTAGCATTGTTACTTCCTCTTTCTATATGTGCTTCATTCTGCAGCACACATATTAATAGGAATGTGCCTCTAAGTATGCTTTTGTGCAGGGAGGTTTGCCTTCCTCCAGAAAAACAATAACTGCCCATAATACATGCACCCTTGCATCATGGCACAAGGCTGCCTGCGTTGACGCAAGCCAGCCACAAGTACACCAGCATAGGTAGAGCGCTATAACGCATCATATATTTGTAATGTGGCACTGTTCTGATCTTTCCCATTCTCGTATCTCAGCACAGCAATTTGTCTTGCTGCATTATATTGTGTGCACTTTTACATAATCTGCCAATACATTTTGAAATGTCCTACTTTTAAATACAATACATACTGCTTTATGGGCAGAAAGGCCTTTATAGGCATGACATGTTAATATTTAAAAAGAAAGTTCTGACCGGTAAAAAAAAGGGTTACTTTGATAGGTCGATTTGTAATATTTAAACTGACACACACAGGCTATAATGGTAGTGTAGGGAAGTGCCCTTTTATGTATGGGCACCCCCTCACTGCTCCAGATGCTGATGACCAGTGCCTGTGCTCTCTCCTAAAACTGTTATGTTCGACTTGGTAATCTCAGATTGGCAAACGTTTGCCACCTTATAAGTCCATAGTATAATCTACCAGGGTTACCCAGGGCATTGGTGGTAAAGGAGTCCCCAGGGCTGCAGCATGTTTTGGTGCCACCACGGGTGACCTACGCAAAATATGGACAGCAGGCCTGCCCTTGCAGATAGCAGAATCTCTGCAAACTGCTAGAACTCGACTGTGCCCTCACCATGTGTGGCACAGTCACCTACACTGCCTATACTGTATCTAAGACACCCCTTAAGGTAGGCCTCCTCAGCCCAGGTGTCAGGGTGCATCATATTAAAGTCGTTGACAAATAAGTGCAAGCCTATATGTCCCTATAGTCGTTTTCCCCATTGGTAACTACTATATGTGTTAGCGGTTGTTAGACCTGGTACCATTGGCGTGAGTCTCCCTTCCATTTTTTTACTGATTGCCTCCTCTGTTTTTGATATGTGTTGCTGGTTTAGATGCTTTATGCACTGTGCCACTGCTATTCACTGCCACAGTGCAAGTGCTCTCTATGTTAAATTGATGTATTGATTAGTGACTCCATGATTGGATTATTTGATTTACTTGTCAGACCCTAGTATAGTGCACCCTGTGTGCCCAGGGCCTGTAAATCAAATGCTGCTGGTGAGCTTTCAGCACTGATTGTGCCACCCACAGAAGCAGCTTGTAAAGTGTGTCTCAGGCCTGCCATTGCAGAGCCAGTGTGCCGTCTGTTACTGCCATGTCGACTTGGCAAGTGCACCCACTTGCCAGTCCCTAAACCTTCCCTTTTCTGCATATCAGCCACCCCTAAGGCAGGGTGCATTGTAGGTAAAAGGTAGGACATGCCCTGGTGTGTGTAGCATGTCCTGAGAGTGAATTACAGCCAATTTCGTTTTTCACTATTGCAAGGCTACCTGCTCCAATAGGCCAGAATGGGCAGTTTGATTATAACATTTTATAATCCTAACTGACCCAGGGAACATGGTAGAAAAACGAATTTAGTATGCCTGAACTCAGAATGATAAAATACATCTTTTAGTGAAGTTGGTTTTAACATTCTGTGTTTGAAAATACCACTTTTAGAAAGTAGGTATTTTCTGGCCTAACCATCCAGCCTGCCTCTGCTAGCTTGTGTATTGTATGTCTGGTTTTGTGAGTGACAGGGGCTGGGGGACTCCAGGAGACAGGGTGAGTCAGCACAGGGCTGACTAGACCTCTCTGCATGGAGAGTGATGGGAGGAGTAGCACCTGGGCCTGAATAGGGCTGTGCCTGCCTTCCACAATGCTGGCTCCACCTCCTGTGGTACGTCTGATGTCCCTGGCCCACATTGACAAAGAAAGAAGGTGTGCACTGGCAGAATGCACCGAGAACTGGTTTGGACTAGGTACAGGACCCTCTGCTTTCAGAGGACAAAGGATTTATGGGTATAAAAAGGGGGACCCAGACCCCAGAACTTTAGATCACTTCTGGAACAACAAGACGAACCTTTGCCAAGGAGAAGAACCAAGGAAGCTGCAGGAGTTTGGACTGCCCCTCTGCCAGTGTGCTGTTTGCTGGGTTGGCCTGCAGTGGTCTTCATTGCCAAGGAAAGGAGAAGGTACTTTCTAAGAACTTTCATCATCTTGCAGAATATTTCTCCAAGGGCTTGAACTAGAGCTTGCCTCCTGCTGAAGTCTCAGGGCTACAAGACTTCACCAGCAGCTCCTCCTGAATTCCCTTGCTGGGGATTCTGTCTGCAGAAGCCTGCGTGTCGCTGGGAGCTGGAAGCGCGACGCAACGAGAAGAAGCGTGTCGCAGCTGTTACCATCGCATCGCCGGAGAAGCGTGTAGCCGCCGCAGAGGCTGCCGCCGCATCACCAGAGAAGCGTGTGTTCGTCGCAGCTGCCTGCCGTCGCATCACCGGAGAAGCGTGTCTTCGTTGCAACTGCCTGCCGTCGCATCACCGGAGAAGCTTGTCGCCGTCGCAGCTGCCTGCCGTTGCATCACCGGAGAAGCGTGTCGCAGGGCCTGTCGCGGCTCCAAAGGTACAGAGTTCGCCACACGGCCTCGGGCGTGCACGCATCATCTTCACATCGTCGCATCGCATCAAGGGCGCACTCTCATCGCATCGCACCTAATCGTCGCAACGCATCAAGGCGCCTGCTCGCCGCATCGTCCTCCCTGCGGACCCTCACAAATGCTTAACACACTGCCTCTGAGATAAGCCTGTCTGCTCATGCCAAGCTACCAAGGGGGTGAGCAGGGGTTATCCAGTAGTGTAATCCCCTTTTCCCTGACTTAGAAGCAAGGGTCCCTATTTGGACAAAGGTGTATACCATTGCCAACTAGAGACCCCCAGTTCTAACAGCGGTCCATAGGGGTTGTATGATGTTACAACGCATTCCGTTGCAACGCATGCCTTTACCACGCATGCGTTACAACGCGAATGCCATTCCCACGCATTACCTTT
This sequence comes from Calotriton arnoldi, assembly GCA_963921515.1. Classification (NCBI taxonomy): domain Eukaryota; kingdom Metazoa; phylum Chordata; class Amphibia; order Caudata; family Salamandridae; genus Calotriton; species Calotriton arnoldi. The sequence continues at coordinate 20,128 of CAWUFW010023226.1, read as the reverse complement.
TCCCCGAATATTCCTTTCCCACACATACTTTTACAACGATTTTCGTTGTAAATTTATGCATGGTAAGGGCATACTCTTGGTAAAGGTTATTCCCCCACCCCTAAACCCTTCTTACAAATACCCCTCCCCTGCCCTTAACCCTAAAATCGGACCCCTGCTTTTTTTATTATTAAATTTAAAATTCCCCTTTCCTCTCCACGTCGTCTCTTCTCTTTTTTCTTCCGTGTTGACGTTGCACGTCATATAGAGGAAACGGAAGTGTTTTTCCGTTTCCTCTAATGACACCGATTCCCTCCCGATTCCCTCCACATCCCTACTTAAATAGGTGCGGTTTCTTTTTTGGGGGAAACCCCCCCCCAATCCTCCTTTTTTCACGTTTTTTTTGGGGGGGAGACCCCCAAGTCCCCTTTTTTTTTTTTTAGCCTTTAACACACATGCCTTTACTACGTATTTTGTAGTAAAGGTATGCGTGGTAAAGGCTATTCGTGGTAACCACGCATGCGCTGTAATGCAAGCGTGGTTAAGTTATGTGTGGAAACGGCCGCGTTGTAGTGGCCGTTTCCCGTCCATAGGATAGCATAGGCTGCCAAAAGGACACTCTCTAGATTGGCTGCTCCATTAAGGTACCACTAAAATAAGTCATGTTTGATATCAAACAACGTGCCTTCTCACCCCTGACACAATTCTTGTGCCCTGGGTCATGTGGCATGCTCCCAGGTGGTACCTTAGATGTTACCCCTAGCTTTATTGTGCTCTGGCTGACCAGCCTGCGCTTTGCTGAGCCTGCTGCAGCAAAGACAGGATTCAGACCTCCTGCCAGGTGGGGTGATCACTCTCAGGAGTCAGAAATAAAGGCTAGGCAGGAAGGAGGTCACACCTCCCTCCTTCCCCGCAGTCTAGTGAATTGGCACACCAGAGTGTTGAGCTTCAAAGGCTGCACATCCGCTGATAGGCATCTGGTCTGTTCCCCTGAGGAGGAAACAGCCCTCCCCTTGGCCCAGACACACTTGCACCCGGACAAGGTGGGAAATTAGCTATGCAGGAGGTGTTCACCCCCAGGAAGGCTGGCCACACCTCTAGTGTGGGCAACCTGGTCAGTACACCTAAAATTGAATTCTGCCATCTTTAGGTGGGCAGAAATAGTGGTTTCTGCGTAGAAAAGGTGACCTACACCACAGATCTGGTCACTTCAGGGGCAGACCAGCTACAGGGACTAGCTGCCCAATGACTACTAGCTCCCACACTCTTAACTTCCCTAAATCTAGGATTTCAGGAACCACTGACATTAGAACCTCGGATCTGAACAACCTACTTTTAAAAAGGACCAAGAGGATACCTGTGTAGCCAAAAACAGTACTTTGCCCACCAGTCAAAAGCAAACGAGGGTACTTTGTCCCTAAGACAACAGACTTGGAATTTATTGAACGCCCCCGTCCTTGGCTAAATCTCAACACTCCTGAAGAGGGGCACCCTTGTGGAAGCCAGAAGAACCCTTAGTCTCACCTGGGCCAATGGCACTAGTCCCCTGCAAACTGCAGGTAAAACACTCACCGGCTCCAAAGAATTGCTGGCCATTAGGCGCAAATCTAGGTGGTCCAGTGAATTGTGGGAGTTATAGTCTCATCTGCCCAGAAGTTTCAGGCCACTATGTTACTCCCCTGACCCAGTGAAGTTCCTGAACGTTTTTATTGTGCATACCGCTGCCTAGACTTGTTAGTCACCAATCTGGAAACCGACCCCCACAGTGTACGCTGTATATACAGAGAACACTGCAACCAACATCCTACATCAGCAGCTGTGTGCCTGTTGTGTTTTTGCATTCTGTTTCTTGCAACTCTGTGTAAGCAGTAAAATCAGCACCAACCGCGGCTCCCGTTCAGCACTAAGGAAGAGCCAGAACAACTCTGCACCCGGACTCCATGGGCTAGGTAAAATTGATGAATATAGCACCTTACATCGCATGCGTTTACAACGCATGCGATTACAACGCGGTCGTTACAACGGCCGCATTGTTACATCGCAGTACATTACAACGCAAGTCGTTACATAGACTTGCTGTAGGGGGCGCGCTGGACTTAGGAATAGTATAATTTACTATTCCAACTCCAGTGTGCGCAACAGTAGGGAAGGTGTTGGAATAGTAAATTATACTATTCCTTAGGTTAGCACGCTCCCTACAGCAAGTCGATGTAACGACTTGCGTTGTAATGTACTGCGATGTAACAACGCGATCGTTGTAACGACCGCGTTGTAATCGCTTGCGTTGAAACGCATGCAATGTAATGGTTGATTCCCAAAATTGATCTGACTGTTGTGGCCTGATCCTGGGGCCTTCATGACCATAAACCTATCAGGGTTCCAAGTAACTCGACCTGCAAGTGATCGATTGTAACTTGTAGATTTTGCCATTTACCGCAATATTATTTTGTCTATATATTTTCCTGCACTGATTTAATATTGCTTCAAAGTCTATTATTCCAGTTATACGTATGCTATTCCGTTCATTTTGGCATCTAAATTAGGATAAAATTACACTCAATTTGTATAAATTGGTGTTGGATTTCTCTCGAGTCGCGTCAATTACTGATTGTCCATGTTAGTACGCTGAAATGATTAACACATGTTACTCTAGTAAATCCTGATTGCTCTTTACCACTCTCCTTACTAGGATTGAGCTAATGATGTATTAGTGTGAATCCAAGGACCATCTTTGGGGTATGAAGATACTATTACATGGTAAGGTTCCCCAGCCATAATATATAATATTCCACTTTCCTACGGGTAGGCCCGAACCCATGTTCTACACCATAGGTTTAGTGGATGGCACACTCGGTGATGCAGTCCAATAGTGACATTTAACTTGCAGGCCCTGGGTACACTTTCTACCACAAACTAGGGCCTTAGCTGTAAGATTAAATATGCCATTTTAGAGTATACCGATTTCATCATTTTGAAAGGAGGAGCAAAGGCGCTGTCAGTCAGTCATCATAACTTTATTTCGGTCGTGTGACCATAGAAGTGCAAATGCATACAATTCATAGGTACAAAACTGTTAAATACATACAAAAAATACGATGATCAGTTAAAATTATTACTCAATTGCTTAATATCAATTTAAAAAAAAACAAATGGCACAAAGCACTAAAACACAAGATTCAACGAGGGCCAATCACGAAGAAATTGTAAACGACAAGGCCCGCCATAAAGGCTTAGTGATTGGCATAGCGCTTAGAGGCTAAACCAGTTAAAATCACAACTTTCACATTTACACAGGGGTTAAACAAGGATTTAAAACTCCATAAAAAGTACGTTAAAAAATTATTTTTACATTGTCAAAAATGTTGATGTTACAATTTCAGCACAGACTATGAATTGCCCACATAATGCCAAGAAACTTTGATACTGCGTAGACTACCAGTAAACTATCGTCAGATTTTAAGATGAGCAGCACCTCAAGGTGACACCGAATACCGAAACATTTAAAAACGGGAGCTAACCATTTGGCTCTCGGCTGTTGATACAGTGGTCAGGTGAAAAAATGTGACCAATCGACTCAACAACACGAGGACAGCTTGGGCAAAATTGTGAAACGGTGGATGGCAAACGCCAGGAAGCTGTAAGAGAATTCATGGGAAGTGAGCCAAATCTAAATTGCATCCGGGGGATTGTGATAGCCTACAGGTAATATTCGTATGAGGCGAACAGTTTGAACTCCATAAACTCTGTGGTTAAACGACCCCAGGACGAGTATGAAAGGGAGGACTGAGCCACCCAGTGGCAATAATATTTCTTTAGCAATTCCTTAGTAGGCAGCCCTTCTAGATCTCTTGGTTCCCACAGTCCCTCTAGGCCGATTGCGGTGAGCAGAGATTTCACCTCTCAAAGCCAAGAAATATTCTTAAATCGATCAAGTGCCTGCACTTTGTAGAGGGCAGCAACATAAGAAGACAGCTCTGGGGTCGAATTTAAATGGAACCAAAATAGCAAGGGGCGTAACTTAGCCTTCTTCAATAATGGTGGCTCGTCCCATATCCAGCCTTAGTGGGTGAAGAGGGGTACCCTGCAGAAGCGAAACTAAGGCCCTCAGAAACTTGTTATCTGTAGTCAATAGACCTTCCATCTTCTCGAATCCCCACAGTTCCACTGCATACAATTCTGAACTTATTGCCTTGCAATCATATATATGAAGAGGAGCTGCTACCGGTTTACTATGGGAAGACCTATACTCTTTGATCAAGGCCCCAGTTATCTGTCTATGGTGCAGAGTGTGCTTCAATACCTGGGGCTTCCAAGACATGTCGTGGGAGAGAGTGATCCCCAGATAATCAATGGTACTCACTCTCTCCAGCGGGACCCCACCCAATGTTAACTTCCCTTTATATGTCTTATGTGGGTTCAACATTAAAAGCTTTGTCTTCAAAGTATTAACCTCCAAGCCCCGAGAGTCACAAAAGGTCTTGAAGCGGTCTAGAAGCAGTTGTAACCCTCTAGGGGTTTTGGGAACTAACAAAGTATCATCAGCGAACAACAAAGTAACCACTTTTGTCGCCTCCTAGGGTGGGGGCGTCTGTGGGGACCTCAGAAAGGTACTGGACTACTCCATTTATGAATAATGAAAAGAGTGTGGGTGCCAGTACACAGCCTTGGCGGACTCCCTTGTTGACTTTAATTTGATCGGTGAGCTGCCCTTGATTGCCCCAGCGAACCCTTGCATAGTTAGCCTCATGGAGGCAGATGACAAGTGCTAAAACCATGGGAGGGAGGCTCATCTCTTTAAGCACAGTCCAAAGCTTATCTCTTGGAACTAGGTCAAAAGCAGACCTTAAATCAGTAAAAGCTACATAGAGGCTTCCATGTCCAATAAACACCGTTTTCCAGGTCAATAAGAGAAATCGAAATACCTGGTCAATGGTACTTGTTTTTTGCCTGAACCCAGCTTGGTATAGAGATAGAATATTATGGTCGGTAATCCAGGCCTGTATTATCAGAAGGAGTGCATGTGCGAAGACCTTCTGTACACAATCAATGAGGATAATGGGCCTGTAGTTGGAGGGTACAGATCTATCGCCCTTCTTGTATACTGGAATTACCTCCGCTCCCTTCCATGAAGATGGAATTTGGGCCCCTGCTGCAATCCCGTTGGCTAGGGCCAAGATGTAGGATGCCCAATTCTCTGGGTCATTAACGAAGAAATCACCCGGGATACCATCCGGGCCAGGGGCTTTAGCCCTTACAATGGAGTTGACACTAGACGTGATTTCATCTCTCGAGAAGAAATCTATGGCAGTAAGATGGACTCTACCATTGTTGGAGTCTTCCTTGTCAGAGACACATGGCCCAGAATAGAGTAACGAAATGTGGTCAAACCAAGCAGATGTTGAGATCTTGTTGGTCGGAGGCAGGGGTCTACTCGCATCCCCCTAGTTACTAGGAGCCAGAAATGCTTAGAATCTTTTTTAGCACAGGCCTCACTAATTTGCTCCCATCTATTATGGTCCTATTCCCTTTTCGCTCTAGACTGGGCTAGCTTGTAGGTTATCTTCACTTCCCGTATTTGCATCACATTGTTAATGCTATTGGAATGGGCTAGTTGTTTTCAAAGGCTCCTACACTCTTTATTGAACCAGGCAAACTGCGACCTGAGCTTCTTTCCTTTTTGCTGGAGACGTCTTGGTTCTTTAAAGCAAGCGGCCAGTTGTTTAAATAAATGGTCATGGCAGGCCGGGATCTCGTCCAGCCCTCCCTGATGGAGAGACAGTCTATGTAAATGCGCAGTGCTTTCCAAAAGATTAGACTTGATTAATTTGAGTTTGTCTTCATCCATAACTACCTGCGACCAGGGGGGCGCTGCACAAGCAAGATGGCCGCACCTGCGTGAGGCTCTTGCAGCTCAGGAGGCTCAAACAATAATATCCTGCCCATATGTCGGAGGCCAGAGGAAATATTGGAATGAAACATCATCGGAAGTCTGCTGGCACTACTTAACGTCAGTGAAACCTGCAGAAACGACCTCTCCAGCGCAGAAAACCCAAATACGCTACGCCCCGGAAGATTCCCAAAATGGTGGATGCACCTATCATCTAACTGCCGCCAAGAAGGAGCATCTGTGGAGCGAAGGAACCACTGTGAGGCGGCGGATCTGGCGCGGGCTGGGCAGGCTCCCCTGCTCCACAATCGGCAAAGAAAGTGGTACATGTGAGCGCTGAGGCGAGACGTCAAGTGACCGACGACCGGGCCGAGAGCGGGACAATCTGCCTGAGACGTCCGATCAGTGCCCGAAATGTGGCTGAGCTGCAGGTGGCACTGCCGGCCCCTGCCCTCGCCCGCTGACTGCGCGGAAACAGAACCGCACGAACAGCGATATCACTGCGGTAAGAGAAAACCACAACAGGGGGTTTGACCAACTTGGGAGGCACGAGAAAGATCGCTCCCCCCTCCACAACCAGCAGCTAATAGCGGCACTTAAAGACACCAAGGGAGAGAAACCGTGAGCTTTTCGCTATTACCCGGACTGGGGGCTGCGGGCTGTGGAGGTGTGTGAGGGTGTCCTCCCCCCCTCCCCTGACTCCTGCTTGAGGCCCGTGATCTCCGCTTACGAAGGCACCAACCTCCAACACCACACTATAGAGCGGGAGTGGCACGAGGGAGGTCAGACGAGGGAGGACAGACAAACACAGCAAACTCTGGGCAAGAAACACTGCGGCTGTCCCAGACAATTCGCTTCCAGCTAGAGCGGAGCATGTGAGACCCATCCCAAGGCCCAGCCAATAGGCAGCAATCTCCACAAGGCCTTTACAACAAATGCTATCGCAGTGAAAAACACAGCTCAACTTAATATAAAGGGAAACAGAAGGGATGATTCCAGTATGAACATGTAAAACTCCACGAGGCCTCCAGCGCGAATAGCCAGCTGATACAGGCTCTGCTATTGCACAGATAATAGCGCACGATCACCCTGCATGTGAGGCCACATAGCGCCGTCTCCATTCTAAGACGTCCAGGACAAATCGCAATACGCGCTCAAGTTGGGGGGCAGCCACTGCCACTGCCCCAGACCTAAGTGCCTCAACAACCTACAGTCAGCACGAGCGATCCCGCCTCTGAGTCCCCCGCAGGCTGGGTAAAGGGAAACATACACGCAGCTTGAAAGCCAGAACCTGACCCAGCAGATATGCTCCGTGGCTGCTGTGGATAGACACGGAAACCGTCACCTCCCCTACATAGTGCCAAAAGGCCGATACAAGCTCACAAAACTGGAACAAGAACTTCCTAACCGTGCAGCAGCTGCTTGACAGCCCATAATAACACAGAGGACAAAGTGCTAGGCGTAATCGGAATCTTAAATATTATACAGGGACATTCGTGCTAAATAATCAGGAATCAGACAAGTACACATTCGAACTTCCAGAACCCAGCCCTTGCAGCAAGATTCAGAATAGACAGCTGGGCTACACAACATAAAGCAGACAGCATGGGGAAGACTGACGGGAAACAAACTAAACTGCCATTTGAAGCTCGTAAGTCCACCAGAACACAAACAGACTCGGAAGGCGAAATGACAGATGCACCTTTTGCAGCCGCACACACCTCGACAGAGGACCTGAAAGAACTCCTCCTTATCATGAAATCCAGCCTAACCTCTATAGAGGCCAAAATGGATACCATGTGCACACGTATGGATAATATCACACAAAAGCTAGATCAGCATGACGAGCGCCTCAAGGAAGCTGAACAGCGTATCTCAGACCTGGAAGATACCTCCATTGGATGTAAGGAGAAACTACTAAACATGGAAAGGGTTTTGAAAGTGACAGCAGCAAAGAATGAGGATTTAGAATCCAGGTCACGGAGAAACACCCTTAGAATTCTTGGTGTGCCGGAGTCCACGAACACGGGCAAAATGGAGGAATATGTCGAGCGCCTGCTCACCACACTGTTCGTCAGAGAAACGTTTCCGCGATGCTAATAGTGGAAAGAGCGCACTGATCGTTGGCCAACCAACCCCCGCCGGGAGCTCCTCCAAGGCCGATAATCGCTAGGATATTAAATTACCGGGACCGGGATGCGGCGCTACGACTGGCGAGAGAGAAACAGCCGTTATCATTCGAAGGCGCGGAGATAGCCATCTACCCGGACTTCACCATTGCAGTTCAGGAAGCTCGCAAAAAATTCTCCCCGTAAAGAAAAAACTCCAGCAGGCGGACATCACCTATGCTATGTTGTTTCCGACGTGTCTAAGAATCACATACAAAGGCAAACAGCATTTTTTCACAAACCCCGTACACGTTAACGATTTCCTCAAGTCCACACTCAAAAAGACTCCCAGACATGACTCTTCTTCTAGCCCAACCAGATCTACTGCAGCTCTATCGGACATTGAATGAAGGCGTTATTAAGTTACACTTGCTGGGCACCCATAGTTACAGACTCAGAAGAAAGCTGATAGGCACGAACTCACTTGCCCTAAGCCCACGCAGATAGAGACGCAACGAAGATAACATGGCGATGAAAACTGAAATGTTTGCCTTGATCTCCACCCAGCAGTACATCTGGTATAATCGGACATGCGGGTCATCATACCTGTTACTGAGCACCCTCGTACACATGAGGGAGTACTGTGTCGCCCTCTTGACTCTACCCAGAAGGAATTCCCTAATATGATCTGGACCTTTGTTGACGAAGCAGTTACTACGCGCTCCCCCGTTGGGGACGCAGTTATGGGTTTGGCAGGGAGGGAGGGGGGAACATACATCACAGTAGGATTGGGTTGCGGTTGTGGGAGGGAGTGAAGGGAAATATATGGCACAAGGTGACAACATGATCACAGTTGACCAGACCAACATGACTCTGACACAGAACATAACCTCTGCACCAAACATGAGATTCAACACACGCACCTGGAATGAACCGTCCTAGCCCCCCTAGCTATAATATCCTGACGTGGAACGTGCGAGGCCTCGGAAACCCCCGCAAGCGCAGGGATATCCTAGCGTACTTAGATAGACATAACATACACTGCGCTATGCTACAGGAAACACATCTTGGCCCCTGGACTCAAACCACATTCGTGGCCCGATGGGCAACACACCGCTGCTTCTCCTCGTATTCAACTTATGCACGGGGTACAACAATGCTAATCAAACATAGTCTTCCTTACATAGCCATGGGCTCACAAACTGACCCACAAGGTCGCTATTGTATCATGTGGGAAGCTTGGCATCCCAATCCATAACACTTGTCTACTGTTACGGGTCCAACATTGATGACCATGAATTTTTTCATATACTATGGGGAAAAGTTCTAGATATTGGGTCCACCCATGTAGTGTGGGGTGGAGATTTCAATATTACATTAGATCCGGAAATGGACCGGTCACACCCGCAGCCACACCACTACACAAATGCCATCTAAAAAACATCACTATAGAACACAGATTGATAGACGCCTGGAGGTATTTGCACCCGACTGACAGAGAGGGTACCTGCCTTTCCACAGCGCACTCATCATGGTCACGCATTGATGGGTGGTTGCTGTCCAGAGGTCTAAAATCATGGCTAACCCAATCAGTGCACCTACCCCGCACCTACTCTGACCACTCCCCCATACAGCTGACGCTTACCCCCCATGCAGGGACTCGCCATAGAGGTCATGGCGGCTTCCTACGACTCTGTTTTCCAATATGAATTGGAGCAGGAGATAGAGTTCTTCCCACGCAATATAAATTCAGTGTCACAATATTCCACAGTGTGGGACGCATTCAAAGTAACTATTCGTGCTATATGCATTGCAAAAGGAGGTGGGATATTGAAAGATATACGAAACACGCTTCTGAAATTGGAAAAAGAATTAAAACACCTAGAAGCCCAACTCCAATCTTCACCCACCACAGAGGTACAAAAGCGAATCAGAGAAGTGATGACGGAATACCAGGAGACAGCGGACAGGGGACAGGGAATGTAAATTTAGGGGGAAATATTACCAAGCCTGGCAAAACAGGGAGGCAAAACAGGGAGGGAGAGAGACCAGGGAAGGCACTAACAGAACTGACCCGACCACCCAGGTTCTCGTCCACTATCCTTGAGATAGCCGATGAAGATGGCCAGCTACACAGAAACACCCCGGACATATTGGCTACGTTTAAAAATGTTTACAGTACATTATACACAACACACAGGATGCAGCCGGTAGATTTTGTACCGTATCTCGAAGATACAGCGCTGGGGTGGCTGGGGGATGCCAAAAGGGAGTTTCTCCTGGTGGACTTTGAAGATGATGAAATTTGAGCCGCAATTATGCAATTACGGTCCGGACAAGCCCCAGGCCCTGAGGGGATCACAGCTGAATTTTACAAAGCATTTAGCACCCCTCTTATCCCAATTCTTCGACATGTTTACGAAGAAGCTAAGGAAACAGGTGTCTTTCCCCAAACAATGCGCGAGGCACTCATCATATCCCTCCTAAAACCCGGGAAAGCGGGGGATCGCTGCGATTCATATAGACCACTATCCCTCATTAACTGCGATGCTAAAATCCTAGCCAAAATAGTGGCGAATCGTATCAGCCCTCTTATGAGCGCCCTGGTACTGCCGGATCAATCAGGCTTTGTGCCCGGCAGAGCCACGTCACATAACCTTCGGACCCTGTTGTCCTACAGGACATCGATCCGGAAGCGAATGCGGTGCCGGTCTTCTTAGATGCCACTAAAGCCTTTGACTCTTTAGAATGGGATTACTTGGCGTGGGTCCTTCGACGAATAGGATTCCCCATCCCCTTTTTGGCCTGGATCCAGTTACTCTACACCAAAGTGCAGGCTAAAATACTAATTAATGGGATTTGCTCTTCTGGTTTCGGCATTGCTAGGGGTACGAGGCAGGGGTGCCCTCTATCGTCCCTCCTCTTCGCGCTCACGATGGAGCCGTTGGCAGCTAAACTGCGTCAACATCACAGAGGACATGCTATCATTTACCCCAAGCGGCAAATTTTAATCTCGTTATACGCTGACGATCTTACCCTGTACCTTCGGAACCCTGAGGAAAGTCTTAATCCGATAATACGTGAATTCATATAATTCGGTATGTATTCAGGAGTCAACATAAATTGGAGCAAATCCCAAATCTTTCCCCTCACCGGCACGGCTAAAAAGTTTGACCCAGACTATTCCTTGGACTGGTGCGACAGCACAGTCACATACTTGGGTATTGTGGTGACAAGAGATAGAGAGGAATTAATGAGAGTGAACTATGGGTGGGTACTGGACGCGCTAACAGATAAAATCACCAGATGTCTTGCTATGCCTCTATCACTGGCAAGGAGAACATCACTGATTAAAATGGTGATTCTCCCCAAGTTATTGTACCTTTTCATCCACATCCCATACGCCCCTAGTAAACACTTCTTTAGAACCCTTAAGTCCCAGCTCATCCGACTCACCTGGGGGGGGAAACAGTCTAGATTAAAATGGGAAACAATGACCCAACCATTTATCGCCGGAAGGTTCGAAATTCCAGATATGGAACTTTATTTCCACTGTGCCCAAGCTCACTATGCCGCATATTGGATGAACCCACCGCCATACATGCCCCACCTGGCAGTCGAGAACGGGCACATGGCGCCAATCCCCTATTCGGCCTATTTGAGCTCGCCGGTCGCCCACAAATGTAAAGATCCAACCACAGTCGACTGTACAAACAGAGCTTGGCGTGATATAGCCAACCGCCTCACACTTAATATAATGTACTTCCCTCTGTTGCCTCTCCAAGGGAGAATGGACCTCCCTGTCACACAGAAGGGGGGCTGTCGACAGATGCTTCGGAAATTTGCAGCACGGACCTGGGGGGACTTGTATAAGAATGGGAAGTTTCGCACCCGGGAAGAATTCTTCGTGGACATTTCACCATCCTCTATGGAACTCTTCATGTATGTCAGACTTTGGCAAGACATCAAAGCCCTCACCCCAGACTTCCCAAATGAACCACCCATCATGGCCCCTTTACACGCCCTGCCCCAAAAGCCCGCCCCCACACATGTCGTTTCCATGTTATATCGCACTACCTAAACAAACAGCCCACACGAAACTCCTACAACGCGAGAGCGCTGGGAGGAAGAGTTGGGTCTTCCCTTGAGTGACGACCAATGGACATTTTGCTGTCAACAAACTGGAAAGATGTCAGCCAGCAGCAGGCTGCGGATTATCCACTACAAATATTTACATTGCCTGTACTACACGCCTGTAAGGCTTATACGCTTTCATTTAAGAGACACTGATAACTGTGATAGATGTGGAAGGTGGGGTGCCGATTGTTTACACCTGGCCTGTGATTGTACCCCTGTCCGGAAATATTGGGCCGAGGTGTTGGAGGCACTTGATCAGATGACGGGTCTGCACATACCCGACACGCCACTTGTCACACTGCTGGGGTACACAAATGACCTAGATGCCCTGTCCAGGAGATACATCTCCTTGGCGCTTCTGCTGGTCAAGCGTGGGGTCGCTTGCAGATGGGGGAGGAGGAGAGCACCCCAATTTAAAGAATGGTTAAATGACCTCATATTCTGTCAAGAACAATTGAATACATATGCTGAGCTAATACCGCCTACATCTCATCCAAGGGACATATGGGATCCTCTGAGACAGTACCTTCTAGAAAACTCTGTTACTGATGAAACTAGTATTGAGAACCCCACACACCCACAGGTGACCGAGAATGATCATTGAATGAGACACAGGGGGCAGCAGAAGGTGGTGACTGGGCCACGGGCTGGACTGAGAAACCCAACATGAGCAAATTCTCACTGTGGGGTGCTATGAGCCGTAGGAAATGTCACTGCTTTACTGGTTATGTAATCATTGGAAGAATCTTTGTCAATTGGTCCTAACTGTGCTACATATCTTGTTTGAAAAAGTATGTCCTCTGCTATGTCTTATGGTTAAGCTACAACCTGTTATGTTCACGTGCAACCAAAACTTAATAAAAAACTATTTTTTTTTAAACTACCTGCGACCATTTTAACAGCCTACTGTCATTCGTTGGGTGAACCTCCCTAGACGTAAGGGTGATGTTAGAGGGATTCTGAGGGATATCCCGTGGGGATACCAAGTGTAATTCCAGGGGGTTGTGGTCACTGTCTGTTGTTTGGCCCACAGTCATATCGACCACTCTAGGCCACATTCTCAGGTCCAGAAGAAAGTAGTCTATACGACTTAGATTAGTGGTTCTGTTAAATGTGTTAGCCCCTATTTTATCTGATTTTGTACAGCCGTTTGCTGCCCTAAGGCCGAACTCAAGAGCAAGTGCATTAAGCTGAAGTGCTACTTGCGACCATTTTTTGATTGGTGGTAAGTCAAGATGGGGAACAAGCCACATCTCTTCTTCCTCTCTACACCCACATATGTCCTCCTTCTTAGGGGTTCAAAGGTGACGTTAAAGTCACCAGCTACAATCAATAGAGGCTGTGGGGCCCTATTGTCCTGTAATTCCTCCAACTCTTGGAGGGTGATCGACCTTCTGCCATCTCTGGTTCCTTGTGCATAAACATTAAAGAGGTCGATTGCAGTACCATTCGTTCCCCTAATTTGAATAGCTAAAATATCAGGAGTGTTAGACGTGAGCTCCGATACCGTGCATTGGAACGCGATTTTCACTCAAATCAGCAGCCCCCCGGATGGACGACCTAGTTGATTAGGGCATGCGGGGCGATGGAACGTAAGGTAACCAGCACTGTATACAGGGGAACATCTCTATGAATTGGATCCAATGCATAAGGGACATTTTTGGCCTCACCCATGCCACATTCCATGAAACCAGATTGAGACTACTGGAATTCGCTAGCTCATTGGAGGTGGTAAGATGCATGTTGATGGTTGCCACCCCTAATTGTGCCTCAGCCCGAATTAATGGTGGAAGCAGGGCCCCTTCCCCATGCCTTTCGTCAGCGGACAACAACTCATTTACATTTCCAAGAACGTTGATTTGAGGGACTTTCAAAGAGGTGTGGTGGCTATCATGTGTTGTAGCTGTTAAAGTGCAATAAGAACTTGCTGTGTGTGACTTAGTGCATACAAAGATGTCTTGCTGGCTGAGTCAATCATTTGTTGCTAAGGTGGAGTCAGAGCCTAGGCGGGCATGAGTAAGATATGAAGTGAGCAGCAATGAGGGTTGAGGGGGTCGATACTTAAGCTGAATGCCAGTGGGATTCGGGGAGCTCGCTCTGGCTTCTAGAGCTATCAAGTTGTGGGCCACATTCCCATCAGCCAAAAGTAGTTCTATACAGTCTGTTTGGATGTTAGGGTGTAGTGTAGCTCCTATTTCCCTAATAGGCTCTGCGCATTGGAATAATATATCCTATAGGTTTGACATAGGACTAAGGTCAGTATGGCCCTATCGAGTATATTAAACTTAATTACTTGTGCCAGCTAGCTCAGAGGCCACTAGAAACTCCTTGACGACAAGAAAGTAGTAGTTTCTGGCAGCCGCAAAACATGACCACTTTTGTTTCCCTTTAGAATCAGAACGTGTCCCAGAGTCGTGGAAACAATAGATAACTATTTCACTCAGCTCAGTCGTGCATGCTTAGTTTTCCTCAAAGTTACACAGAAAGGATAGACGGGCGTTTCAATAAAAGATTTATTGAACAGTCTTGTTTCTGGTGTAAGTAAAATGTGCTGTTACGATCACAAGACAGTATGCAAGATAAATAATGTACAGTGTGAGCAGTAAAAATAAATAATACTGCAATAGCATTATCTTTTTAGCATATATGCATTTACATAAATAACATAGACTAAAAATGTGAGTACTCATACAATGCGTTTCTAACCTAGTTCTACCCCAATGTACCTAACCTGTCCTAGGTGTAGGGAGAGGTATGAAGTAGGTGAAGTATTCCTTACTATGGTATACTAAGAGTATGTTAAGCGTAGTATGCCTAGTATGTCAAGTATGCCAAGAGTCCCTCTAGGTTCTAGTCAGCTCCATACCTGAAGAATGAGAGAGGTAGGAATCTCTTGCCAGACTCGAACTCCAACACCCCGCAAGGGAAGTCAGATCACTGGAAGCTGGACTCTCTGCGTGCAGGGATGACAGCGTCTTCTCAGTGCATCAGGCCGGGAAACGGGCTCCTCTGAAGTCGAGGTCTCCTCTGATTTACAGGGGCTAGGGAAGGTATATTTATAGCTGAGAAGTACCTAAGAATGTTAGCATTGACGTGAGTCGGACAGCGGAAGACGTTATGAATGAACCCCTAAGGTCTAATGGTTCATGCATAATATATGAGTCCTTGAAGAAATCAATAGTCCTGGGCTAGGGAAACTCCCGCAGCCTAAGGGTCTGTTCTTCACGAACTCGTTGTGACGTTAGGGTGGACGGATGTCGGAGACCATGCCTGTATTTGGAGTGCACGGTTTAATGCCTAAATAAGGACTGGGATTTTATGCCTATATAAGGGCAGGGCGAATTGTGCCTATATAAGGACATGATTCTGGAAAGCCCGTTTATGGACACCCTAAGAGGAATACAACACCCACTCCACTTTCGTGTGTACGATAATACTAAAATGCTAAACATTTAAAATGCTAAAAATTAAATGGAGTACTGCATATTAAAAAATATTTCTTAAAAGCATTAAAAAACATATTAAAAAATGCAAAAGGTACTGTACATATTAAGCAATGCTTTTCATTATCAGGCATAAATTTCGAAATTAAATGTAATTGGAATGAAAATAAGCAGTAATATTTACATATGACAAAAATGATCGATAAGTTGTTCAAAAAATGAACATCAATGTCATGTCATGAAAATTAATGAACTGTTTTAGACACACAAGATCACTAAGGGGCCGATTCCGATTCGGGCCGGAAAACGTACCGACCGACTCGGTACGGGAATTTAGTCTGACCGACACGTACCGGCGCCGTCCGACCCAGGTAGTACGATGAAATGCATGGGAATCACGACCGACTCGTACGGAACTCAAGGCGAACGACCGACCCGGACGGAAACAAGCTATCCGGCCAGGAAACCACGCGAATCGAACCGTCTGACACGCACCAGGAAACAACCCGAACGAAACGTACCCGCGAACTCCGACCCGCGCAGTACGATGCAATGGGGGCAAATTCAGACCGATTCGCACGGAGCCCAAGCCGTACGACCGACACACATACAAAAGCCAGCCGAACAAACACAATACTCCGCGACCGACGCGTACGCCGCATATGAAACTGAGCTGAAACACAGCGGGAACTACTCGGAGAGGCGAGCACGAGACAACTGCAATGTCCTACTCGGTCAGAAGAACGACTCCTACATGCACAATAATCACAAATGAAAAAATACAAAAAAAAGGGCCAAACAAGCAATGACAAAGCCAATAAATACAGGGGGTGAAAAAAATGGAACAAGGACACACCCCCAACTCCACCTACATAAAGGCCACAAATCCCTACCATGATCCTTTGCAAATTCCACTGACCTGCCAGCAGAGAACACCATCACACAGCAAACACAGACACACACACAGCTCATCCAACACAAAAGCCACACACCATTAGCACCTCAACAAATAGCACCCTCACACACACCCAGCAAAACCTACACTCACACACCCTCACTTGCGCACACACACACACATCAATCACCACCACCACCCATCACCATGCCCCTAAAGAGGAATCCAAAGTTCCTAGATAGTGAATTGGAAGTCATGGTAGACGAGATCCTGAGGGTAGAGCCACAGTTGTTTGGCACATTGGTCCAACAGACCCCCATGGCGCAGAAAACCAAGATGTGGGCGAGGATCGTCGACAGGGTGAACGCACAATCACCATGTTTGCGCACAAAGGAAGACATCTAGAACAGGTGGTATGATGTGCGCAGGAGGGTCATGGACCTACTGAAGAAGGATTACCTCCTGAGCCAGCACACCGGCAGTGGCCCTTCTGCCAAACCAGTATACCTCAGGCCCTGGGAGGAGAAGGTGTGGGCCATCCTACCACCAGTGAGCGTATATGGACTAACAAACATCCCAGAGCCTGGTGAGTACACAACTAATATACACAATATTGTGTGCCAATACACACACATCACTGTCAAGGGGACAGTCAAACCATGCACCCCTAGCAAATCAACAGCATCCAAAAGATAATCATCCCAAGAAGTGTATGTTAGTCAGATAAACACAATACATGCCATGTCATAGTGATATGTAACTGTGTCATGACATGTACAAATCCAATTCCAAATTGAGCTAAGCAGTGGCACAAATCTAACCAACAAACACTGTCAGATATTTAGCCACCACTAGAACACCACCTCACAGGGAAGCTCACAGAAAGGAAGGAATCCTGTGTATGCTGGTGAAGTCAGTGTAGCCAAGAGCATGATGGGACTCGTAGTAACAGATAATGGGCAGCCTCACATTTGGACCATCAACACCACTCTGAACCATGCTCACAACACAGGGAGTGGAAAAGGACTGACAATATGGCTGACACTGGGTACTGCTGTGGGGAGCACAAGGCCCTGCTGGGAACTGTGCACCAACAAACGGCAGGACACCACTGTCAGCCATCTTGCCATTGCTGTCACACTCACACACAGTGAAGTCCACTCAAAAGCAAGGAAGTATGGGCATGCTGGGAAGGGGGTGTAGGCAATAGCATGATGGGAGTTGTAGTCACAGATATTGCTCACCCTCACAATTGGCCCATCAACACCACTCTGAACCATGCTCACATCACAGGGAGTGGAAAAGAACTTACAAGATGGCTGACACTGGGTACTGCTGTGGGGAGCACAAGGCCCTGCTGGGAACTGTGCACCAACAAACAGCAGAACACCACTGCCTGACATCCTGAAAGCCAACTTGCACTCCCTGCAATGCAAGCATGTTGCATGGTGGTATATCTGGCTGGGTGGTAAGGAGGACTCACAGCACTGACCATAGTTACAAGCAGCTCACCTCAAACACCCCCTCAACACAAACTCCACATAACCCACCTGGGAGAATGCAATGCCTCACATACCAAATGAAGATCCCACAAAGACCACCACCCTGGGTAATGCTGTGTGAAGCACAGGGACACTCTTGGGACTTGTAGCCAAACAAACGCAAAGACAACACTGTCAGCTTCCTGTCAGCACAGGCACACTACCCCACAGGGAAGCAGAGTCAAAAGGAAGGAAGTACGGGCATGCTGGGAAGGGGGGTGTAGGCAATAGCATGATGGGACTTGTAGTCACAGATATTGCTCACCCTCACAATTGGCCCATCAACACCACTCTGAACCATGCTCACATCACAGGGAGTGGAAAACAACTGACAAGATGGCTGACACTGGGTACTGCTATGGGGAGCTTAAGGCCCTGCTGGGAACTGTGCACCAACAAACAGCAGGACACCACTGTCAGCCATCTTGCCATTGCTGTCACACTCACACACAGTGAAGTCCACTCAAAAGCAAGGAAGTATGGGCATGCTGGGAAGGGGGGTGTAGGCAATAGCATGATGGGAGTTGTAGTCACAGATATTGCTCACCCTCACAATTGGCCCATCAACACCACTCTGAACCATGCTCACATCACAGGGAGTGGAAAAGAACTTACAAGATGGCTGACACTGGGTACTGCTGTGGGGAGCACAAGGCCCTGCTGGGAACTGTGCACCAACAAACAGCAGAACACCACTGCCTGACATCCTGAAAGCCAACTTGCACTCCCTGCAATGCAAACACGTTGCATGGTGGGATATCTGGCTGGGTGGGAAGGAGGACTCACAGCCCTGACCATAGTTACAAGCAGCTCACCTCACACACCCCCTCAACACAAACTCCACATAACCCACCTGGGAGAATGCAATGCCTCACATACCAAATGAAGATCCCACAAAGACCACCACCCTGGGCAATGCTGTGTGAAGCACAGGGACACTCTTGGGACTTGTAGCCAAACAAACGCAAGGACAACACTGTCAGCCTTCCTGTCAGCACAGGCACACTACCCCACAGGAAAGCAGAGTCAAAAGGAAGGAAGTACGTGCATGCTGGGAAGGGGGGTGTAGGCAATATCATGATGGGACTTGTAGTCACAGATATTGCTCACCCTCACAATTGGCCCATCAACACCACTCTGAACCATGCTCACATCACAGGGAGTGGAAAACAACTGACAAGATGGCTGACACTGGGTACTGCTGTGGGGAGCACAAGGCCCTGCTGGGAACTGTGCACCAACAAACAGCAGGACACCACTGTCAGCCATCTTGCCATTGCTGTCACACTCACACACAGTGAAGTCCACTCAAAAGCAAGGAAGTATGGGCATGCTGGGAAGGGGGGTGTAGGCAATAGCATGATGGGAGTTGTAGTCACAGATATTGCTCACCCTCACAATTGGCCCATCAACACCACTCTGAACCATGCTCACATCACAGGGAGTGGAAAAGAACTTACAAGATGGCTGACACTGGGTACTGCTGTGGGGAGCACAAAGCCCTGCTTGGAACTGTGCACCAACAAACAGCAGAACACCACTGCCTGACATCCTGAAAGCAAACTTGCACTCCCTGCAATGCAAGCACTTTGCATGGTGGGATATCTGGCTGGGTGGGAAGGAGGACTCACAGCACTGACCATAGTTACAAGCAGCTCACCTCACACACCCCCTCAACACAAACTCCACATAACCCACCTGGGAGAATGCAATGCCTCACATACCAAATGAAGATCCCACAAAGAACCACCACCCTGGGTAATGCTGTGTGAAGCACAGGGACACTCTTGGGACTTGAGGCCAAACAAACGCAAGAACAACACTGTCAGCCTTCCTGTCAGCACAGGCACACTACCCCACAGGGAAGCAGAGTCAAAAGGAAGGAAGTATGGGCATGCTGGGAAGGGGGGTGTAGGCAATAGCATGATGGGAGTTGTAGTCACAGATATTGGTCACCCTCACAATTGGCCCATCAACACCACTCTGAACCATGCTCACATCACAGGGAGTGGAAAAGAACTGACAAGATGGCTGACACTGGGTACTGCTGTGGGGAGCACAAGGCCCTGCTGGGAACTGTGCAACAACGAACAGCAAGACACCACTGAATGACATCCTGAGAGTCAACCTGAACCCAC